>JAADWJ010000197.1:0-35344 GCA_023336165.1 Pythium monospermum
CGTGTCGGAGATGGAGACGTTTCTCCACGTCGTGAGCCACGAGGCTGCGGTGGTACCGGTGGGTGGCCATGACGGCCGCGAGGCGCTGCTGTTGGCATTGGCAGCGGAATTGTCCCAGAAGGAAAACCGGCCAGTGAAAGTGCAGGAGATCCGAGCCAAGTACTAGAAGGCCAAAAGAGTGCAGAGTTCTACTGCTCTACCACGGAGTACACAGCGTGCGTAACTGAGATTTAGTTCAGAAAATCAGGAAATGAGATAAAATTCGTCAACATTGCTTCTTTTTTTTTGTAGTCGTAAGAATTGGTTCTGTTTCTTCAGTGATAGTGTTGCGTGTCCTGCTCTCTCGCTCTTTAGAACACGATCGTGTCAAGCATGGCGCCAAGGCACTGGACGGTGTTGAACGCCATGAGGTCATGCACGTCCGTCTCGAGGTGCTTCTTCGGGTCCAGCTTGCCGACATTCAACACTTCTAACTCCTCTGGGGTCTTCTCTTCTTCATCTTGGACGCGCTTGTTGTACTGCTCGGTCAGCGCGAGCATACTCTTGACGATCTTCTCGTTCTGAACTGTGTGATCCTCAAACTTGGCCAGCACCAGTCCATCGCTCCACGTGTTCTTGTGAAGGTTCATGAGCATTTGCTCTTCCAATTCATTCTTCCGGTAGTCGATCGCGATCGAGTAGTAGTGGCGGTTGAGGCCGTGGATCAAAGCCTACAGGTTAAAGCAACCACGACAAATTTAGGGTGGCAGCCCATGATGCGTTCGACTGTACACACAGATACAGATACACTCGTACCTGGATGGATGGTTTGTTCAAGTGACCGATGTTGGAGGTCGTCTGGCGCGGCTCATGGCCCAACATCATCAGCTGTGGGTTGATCAGACGGAACGCGTCGATCACGACCTTGCCCTTCACACTCTGGATCGGATCCACCACAATCGAGACGGCGCGGCTGTTCAATTGCTCGAAACTCTGTTGGGTGTTGATATCCACGCCCGACAGCCAACAGCCAAAGCCAGGATGCGAATGGTACCAGCCCACGACCATCTCAGCACTGAGAATAAACAAAAACGATCAGCAACACTTCCTCCTGTAAAAATATGAATGATGCGATGACGTACCGTCCCGTTTGCTTGAGCATGTCCAACATTTTGGTTTGAAACACCGGGTCCACGGCCTCGACACTGACACCCGTACCGCTCTGCGGCATCGCGAACACGTCGATACAGTTGACCGTGTAGTCGTCCACGAACTCGCCCAGCATCAGACCCATGACTTCCATCGGCACACCAGCGCGGCCTTGTATACATCAACACATCAATGAGTATTCTATGTGTCGAATTCCAGATGATCCAAAGCTCCTGGTGCTAATGCTCACCGTGTTTGAGCATTTTCAACAGCGCCAACGACGAAATGTGCACTTTCTCGGCAGTGTCGACCATAGGCGTGTCTCCGCCAGGACCTCCTTGGCCGGGAAGCCCCGGAAGGTTACCGAAAAGACGCTGCAGTCGATCCATTTTGCTTTCTCCACCTTTCTTGCTCGTTTGCTTTTTTGGTTTGCTCCGCAATTCCTCCCAATTATTCCAAAACCAGGTGGGTTGCTAGGATCGCCTTTGAGATTTTTAACCTTACGTCTTCAAGTTGAGGTTTTATTAACCGAACGGGTCATCATCAACATCAACCCACACAACAACAAACCCCAAGAAACAGTGACAACAATGGACACGCCACCACGCGACAAGCGGTCAAGCGCCATGCACCCACGGCAGCTGCATGCGCGTCTGAAGACGCAGATGGACAATGAATTGGACGTGGAGATGAACCACCCAACGAGCGAGCGCCTGGATGAAACGCTCGTGCACACGAACGCGATCAAGCAAGTTGCAGATGACTTTGACGACGATGATCTCGATTGATAGATACCAGGGGGCGGCCAGCGAAGCAGCGGAAGTTATTTGACCAGCAACGTTGAAGCGAACGGCGCGTTTACCAATATACTACAACAGTAGACCCATCCATACAGCCCACAACGTTCTATTCAGTCTACAATACAGTGTTCGACCAGAAACTACCCATATTTGATTTGCTCAATTCAGGTCGAGACTTCTTTGACGGCGGTGAAGAACGCACAGTTGAACACGGTCTTCATCATCGACTTGACGTTGTTGGTGTAGACGCACTCTCGCTGCGATTCCTTCTGCACACACGTTGCAAAAAAAAATCCATGAGCACTCAGCCGTCCGTCCCTAGTACGATGTGCTACGTATGGAACGCACCAGTATTTTGAAGTTGTAGGTGCCCATGACGTGCTTGATTTCTTCGTAGGTTAACTCAATGGATTGCTCGAATCGCTCATCGTCGTCGCCTGACCCGTTCTGCCAGTGGTACAAAAGAGGTCCGAGGTTGATCCAGTACCCGCCAGGCTTGAGGAGGCGTTGGAACGCAGCAATGTACTCGATCAAATTGGGCGCCGCGTCGATGAAAAAGCAAGTCACGATGCAGTCCCAGCACTCTACACCAAAGAGGGAAACAACTTCCACGATGAATAACCAGCCTTCGACTAACTACACGCCAAAGACCAAGCAATCTCTTACCGTTGTCCTCCGCGTAGGCTTCCAGAAACTCGCCCGCACACATCGAAAAGTCAGGCTGGTTGCCCTTGTCGAGCCCGAGAATCTCCGTGGGGGAGACATCAGGGATCACAACGGGACGAAGCAGGTCGGTGACGGCCATGGCGTTCGATGGGTTGTGGATCCACGGATGGATTTCAAACTCACCCGCTTGCGAAGCCCTGTGTGCAATAGTTTTTGTACGGACATGGGTCGAATGAGCGAATGGGAACAACCACAGACAAACTGGACTTGACGAACCAGTTCAATATGAAATTGCTGGCGAACAGCATCTGGTACGAAAACTCGTTGCCCTGGGCAGCGTATCCTGCGCAACATACATTGGTTTACTCTCACACATGAGAAATGTTGTGCCTCTCCACACCAGTGGCCATTGAGCCTGACCCCTCCAATACCTTTTGCTGCGATTTCCAGTGCCAAGCGGCCCAGGCCAGCGCCGGGCACCAACACACGCTGCGCATTTCTACGACGTATATAGTTGATCACATCATTCCCATGCTGTGAGTTTTCACACAACTGCTGTTTACGTACTGGTTCGTTGGTCGTACTGGAAGAACTCGCTTGAGCTCTTTCAGAATGGGCCCATAGCACATCTCGCGTTCTTTCTTCCCCTGACAAAGTCCATTACAGTAACACTACGTGAGCACCACGCGCACGCGAGACGAACGACCGATAGAGAACAAGCAATTATAGGTTACCTCTTCCGACCAGTCTCGTACAAACTGATGCAATGTGCTCTTGATCTTGGATAGATGGCGCATGGGGCTTTGCAGTGGCATGCGCGGATTGATTTGTGGCAAGGTCACAGACGGCCCGGACTCGAGCTGTGCCTGGATGATACGCTCCAAGAACATTTGGTTGTGGTGCGCTGCGTTCTATATGTATACATCCATATACAGACACACAGACTGGCTCATTAGATGGCCATGCGAAGCAGTAGGGGACAGGAGGAAGCGCATGTTACCACAAAATGGTGGAGGTTGCGCAGCGTGGATGACTGTGGGAGGCGGCGCTGCATCTCAGCAGGCAGCGTCTGCAAATGCTTCTTACGGCGAAAGATCTCGCGCATGAAATAAGCCTCATATTCTCGGAATGAGAGCAGCACCGATTCATAATGCGCACGCTCTTCCGGGTCTTGATCCTCCATTTCCGCCAACAATTCTTTTTTTTTTGCTGATCACAAACATGCCACACCCAAACTACGGAATCAGCTGACCCGAAAATAACACGAGAGCCCAAAATAATCGAGCTTACCGGTATCATATCGGTAATCCCGCCACATCCAGAGTCAGGATCAAAACCAAAGTGAAGAAGCAAAAATGTCTGGGGGTCGTCTATTACCGCTGGGTATGTGCGTGTGTAAAGTGCCTTCCAGGAGGCCATAGTCAAATATCCACGTAGTAATCATGCAATTCTTGTATTGGTTGACCAGAACTTATTGACAAGTGCATCGGTTCGCGGCTGTGGATCATCATGAAGGGCGACAAGGAATTCATCGGAACGCTCCGCGGTTTTGACGACTACGTCAGTAAGTGCACCTACTCCCACCCACTGGTTCATCAGTGATGGACGGGATGGCTTACTGCTATTTTCATGTGATTGATAGACATGGTGTTGGACGATGTGACCGAATAGTAAGCGAGCTGCACAATCGTTTTCATTGGGACTGACAAGTGTGGCCAACTAACAAACCGCGTTTTTTTTCACAGCGAGATCACACCTGAAGGCAAAAAAGAGGTCAAGCGAGAGCAAGTGCTTCTCAACGGCAATAACGTGTGCTTGGTATGTTGCCCAGCCTGTGGGAGGTCTCGTTGTACTACATTCTAATGACACACTCACTTGTCTGCCCAGCTCGTCCCAGGCGGGTTCCCAACAGATGCATGATCGTATTTATACTAGGAGATCACCGCCAGCGCAACTATTCCACCGACGGATAGTCGTTCTCGTCCCAACGTTTAGTTTTAGTGCACACTGCAGCAGCCATCGCTACATCATAGATATGACTTGGAAAAATATAACGTCCGAGTGAACGAGCCAAACGCGATCATCTCTATTTATTCAGTACTGTATAGCAGATCCTACTCTCGATACAAGTACAACTCGCGAGATGACACACATACGCAGCGATTCGTTCTCTATTGTGTTCCCATTCCGTATTCCACCATTTTTACTTCTTCGACTTGGCCGCGTTGTTGTTCTTTACGATCCGGCGGTTCGTCAGTGTCAGATACCGTCTCTGTTCCTCGAGAGCAAGGTTATCGAAGCCTGTGCGCTCCAACTCGCCGACAGTCGCCTTCACGTCCAACAAAGTGAACAGCCACGCTGGGTACTCGGATTTGTCCTTCAACTCTGGGTGGGCACCTTCCTTAAAGATGTTCACCGGCACAACGTGCGCCAAATCCACGACTTCTTCCACGATCGCACCGCCTCCACCTTTACCACCCTTTGGTGCGGCAAACGCACGCACGCCGGCGCGCTTCGCGAGCGCGCCCCCGACAGCAGCTTGTCTAGCGAACATATTGATCTTGATCTCCTCTCTCGCCGCCACTCAACAAGTGAACAGAGGCGATTCACGGTGACCCCACCAATCTAACGCGTATATAACGCCAATCGGACGTTATTTACCAGGTTCGACACGAACTTAAGATGCGAACTTACTGAGACCATTGTGGATGGCTGCAACAGGCAAGTCAGAAAAAGCCAAACGACAATTGACACCCACGAACGGACACCCTGATCACCAAAATGGGCGAGGATAAGAAGCGATCGCGCGCGGGCAAAGTCGGCAAGGCCGCTGCGTTTATGCAAGATTCTACCAAGAACAGACAGCAAAACAAAGACAAAAACAGTGAAAACCGCAAGCGCATGCGCGTCGTCCAGCTCCAGCGCGCACTCGAGCGGAAGGAAAAAGAGCTGCGTGGGTTCCCCAAATACCCAGTCGCACCAAAGCCTGCTCGCGCGAAAGGACCGCTGCGTCCAGAGGAATGGAAACTGAAGGGAGCAGCGCGTCCAGCAGCACTGCTGGCGCGGATCCAAGCGGGTGAATTGAATGAACACGGCGAAGAGCTACCAAAGCCCGTCGAGACATTTGATCTGTTCCAGCAAGTGCTTGACGAAGGCAAGTTGGCGCAGAACAAGGACACAAGCGAGTACCTGAGGTCCGTGCTAACCAATAGGATCTATTGCAGCGTCGTGGAATGCATGCTTCTAATAAAATGGCTTGTTGTTGTTGTTGTCTTTGGTGCATTGTAGAATTTTAAAGCAACTCGCGGAAGCGTGTTGTCGAGCCAGCATGCCCGACCGAGGCATCAAGAATTACAAGCTATGCATGGAATACGACGCGCAAGATGTCTCCCGTGCGAGAGAAGGACTGGCGTGTGCACTGATCGATGAAGGACGTGGAGACGAGGCGCGTGAGCTCATTGAGAAGTACCCAGGCTCGGCATCGGCTGTGCTCGCGTACTGTCTTGTCATCCTGGAGTATGTTTCATGGGAAGTGCTGGAAGAAGATGGCTCTTCCGAAAAGGTGGTGCAAGACGCGTTCCGTAAAGCATTCAAGCTCAACCCATTCATCGCGGTCTTCATTGCGCGCCACGAATCGTTTTTCCAAGCCGTGGAATTCGTTGAGGAAATCAACGACCCTCAGGTCGGCTCAATTGAAGAGTGCTTTGTGTACTGCAGCAACAACATGGGTGTGTGGATGGACACGCTTGGCGCGTGCGATTGGATCGAAAAAGAACTTGCGGAGCTGTCCGAACCGGTGGCCACGGCGGAGGACTGCTCCAATGAAATGTACTTGGGCATGTACGAAACTGCCAACGAGATGCATCAAGAAGCACTCGCAGCCGAGCAAGAAGACGTCGGAGACAGTGATGAAGACGAAGATGGACAAGATGGAGACAGTGACGATGCGAGAGAGTTTGAGCCAGACGAGCCATGGGATAATGAAAATGAATAGACTGGCATGTGTACATGCGTACGGTAGTGACTGTGGAGCGTACGTCAGGGCACTTCTCTCTGTGTCAGTTCTCGACGTATTTCGCAAACAAGTTCTCTGGATTGGTCATGGCCTTGAACTCGAGGCTGTTGCCGCTTGGATCTTTAAAGAACATGGTCCACTGCTCGCCCTTGCGGCCTTGGAAGCGCAAGTGGGGCTCAATGATAAACTTGATACCGTTCGCCTGCAAGCGCTTGGCGAATTCGTGGAAGCCGTCGACCGTCAGCACGACGCCAAAGTGGGGAACGGGCACGTCGTCCGCGTCCACAGGGTTGTGGAACTCGGGCGCCTTGTAGTCCTTGGCGACTTCGTGGACGACCAATTGGTGGCCGAGCATACTGTAGTCCTAGCTCACCCAATCGCAGTGAGCACGCCACGCAAGCTGACAACCTCATCACTATGACACAGTATTATACCTGCCAGTACTTTGACGATCGACCCTCGGTGAAGCCCAACTTGCCATAGAATTCGCGTGCTGGAGAACAACCACAAAAGGTGAGATTGCCAAACACAAATTCGGATCGAGATTACCAAGAGCCGCTATCCTACCTTTCTGCAAATCATGGACAGGGATCGCCAGATGGAATGGTGCAAGAGTGGCGCTCGCGAAGCTGCGCTGGCTGCCCGCAGTCTGCACAGCGCGGCGCGCGGTCTGCTGAACAAGGCGGTGGATCATGGTGGCTGTGAAAAAACTTTGGTGGTGTTTGTTGTTGAACATCCGCCACAAGATTACCGGTGCAGATACCGGTAACCCTTTTCGTCGACATGAGCATAATCTTGAGCATAATCGGTTGCGTGGTTATGGTGGTTATCGTGGGTTGGTTGAAGGTTACGGTGGGTGGAATTGAACTCTCCGACTTGACTTTGCAGGCGGCAACTTCCAGCAGCACCACAAAACCAAAAACCAATTTGCTGTGAGAACCACACGTCATTTCTGTTCCGACCATGAACGCACTGAAGCTCACTGCGACGCGCAGCGTCCGCATGCTGCGTCTCGCACCACTGCAGCTGCGTTCTGCGACTGGGACTGCGAATGGGTTGCGCGCGTTCTCTGGTGGTGCACACCAAGACAGCGGCAGCGGCAGCAGCAACTACAATGCCGCCGCGGCCGCGCGCACGCTCAAGCTCTTGGAGCGTCGCAAGGTCACGACGCTGGATATTGGCATCCTCAAGCGCAAGAACAAGCCGATCACGATGATGACCGCATACAACTACCCCTCGGCCGTCCACGTGGACCTCGCAGGCATTGACATCTTGCTCGTGGGCGATTCCGTGGGCATGGTCGAAATGGTGCGGAACTATATTCCCCCACTGACCCAACGTTTGCGCTGGAGCATTTCGTTAACATGCTGTCTGTTTACTAATGTAGGGTTACGACACGACCATCCCAGTGACCTTGGAGGATATGATCCACCATACTCGCGCAGTGAAGCGGTGCGTAAACTCTGCCCAATACCTCTTGTCATAAGACTCTTGTGGTGATCAGGATATGACGATTGACTGAGAGCAAAAAACAACATTGGCAGTGGTGCAGAGAGACCGTTGATCATGACCGATATGCCCTTTGGCACTTGCGAAGGCGAACCGTTCGAAGCACTGCGCAACGCTCAGCGTTTACTCAAAGAAGGCGGCGCGGATTGCGTCAAGATTGAAGGCGGCCGCGAACGCGCAGAGACCAGTGAGTGCATCATGATGGTGGTTGTTGCTACTCCACACGTACTGGATGTCTGATGGCAAACGTATCTGAATGTTAGTCCGCACGCTGGTGAACGGGGGCATCGCTGTCATGGGCCACGTCGGTTTACGCCCTCAACATATCAGTGTGCTGGGTGGCTTTCGAGCGCAAGGACGCACGGGTAGGTTATATGCGTACTGCTACTGCATGAGCGCTTGCTGAGATATCCAACCCACATGATACTGACCCCACGCAACGCTTTACTGTTCGTAGCTGCACAGGCCGAGCAAATCATTGACGATGCGTTGGCGGTGCAAGCCGCTGGTGCCTTTGCGGTCTTGATCGAGTGCGTGCCATCGCCAGTCGCCAAGCAAATCACCGACTTGCTTCAGATCCCAACCATCGGCATTGGCGCCGGCCCGGAGACCAGTGGACAGGTGCTCGTGTTCCACGACTTGTTGGGCATGCTGCAGCACCCGCACCACGCGCAGCATGTGCCGAAATTCTGCAAGCGGTACGCCGACGTCGGTGAGCGCATCCGCATCGGGTTGGAAGAGTTCCGTGAAGATGTGGAGAACCGCCGCTTCCCGACCCTCGAGTTCTCGCCCTACAAAATGTCCCACGAAGAAGCCGAGAAGCTTGAGCAACTGGTCGCCACCAAGTACCGAGGCACCGCCGCCAAAAACAGCAAGGACGGCGACGATGAGGCGCCATCGGAAGTCACGAAAGTGTATTGAGTATTTGAAACAATACAACTACCAAGTTCTCTATGCTTTGTTTGTCTTGCTATTGAGAAATGCAAAGGCCGTGGGGAACGGCGGATCGTCGCTGTCTGTGTTGTCCTCGTCGTCGTCTTCGTCGCCCTCGTCATCATCGTGACGCACCAGGTCTGGATGTGGCTGGCCAGCCCACCCAGCGGGGCCTACACTGCGGCACTCGCCAGTCTCTTGGCTTTGCCAGAAGTGGCAACCGGCTTGCGTCAACGGCACCCAGTTCTGCTGGCGGTCATCCAGCGGCAGCCCGCCGCGTTGCTTCTTCCAGTGGTGCGGCGCGGCGCCAGCTGCAGCGCCAGTCGTACTGCCACCGCCTTTCGGATCACCACCACCGACCTCCAGCTTTCTCATTGACACCATGGTCTTGACAGTGCCCTGCTTGGCCAATTTTTGCGCCTGCTTCCGCGTCATGAACAACGTGTCGGGCTGCACTTGGTCGCTGTCTTGGAGATACTTCATGCGGGCCGCGTACATCATGGTATTCGCACGCTGGTCGTCGGCCTTTTCTTTGTTCACCACCGAGTCAAACCCACCTGGCTCAAGCACCTTGGATGAGATCAGCGACAGCAGCGACGTCGCGCGTTGCTCCGTCGCCATAGCGGATTGAATGCGATCTTTGGAGGTGGATGGACTGCGTGCCTGCTGGGTTGTGTCGGATACAAGCGCTTCCTAGCAGAGAGTGATGTGGACCAAGTTCCTTATCATTTCTCTTTTTTGTGCTGTCCTATTTTTACAGCGGACGCGTGGATCATCAAATGGCGATTTGAGACGCTCTTTGCTGTAGCATTGTATGTATTGAACTGCAGTCTACCTGGATTAAATCGCAGGCTTGATGAACTGGTTGATGAGTTGCCGCGTTCGTCTTCCTTTCCAGATTTTCTGGATTTGGCTCGCCGTGCGGTTCCTTTCGACTCGGCGCGTCGCTTCAAAATCACGAAGTTGAATGAACTCCCTGGCATGGAGACGGCAGTCAGAGAAGCCCATGGCGAGCCACACCACGGGGTCACTACTGCTGTTTGTAGCAGTAGTAACACAACTGGTATTACTGCGATCACCATCCGTATCGAGCAACACAAGGGAATGGATGCCGCGGAAATCGAGATGCACGCAGAAAACGCACACTGGGCCGGCTTCCGGATCCCACAGTTTGACGTACCCATCGTGGCCACCTGTGAGCAGAAGCGACGAGTTTGTCGTCCACTGCATAGCCGAGATCTTGCCAACATGGGCGACAAACCGTTTGCTGCTAGTCCTCATAGTACTGGTGCTGGTGCTGGTACGCACACTGCGGATAGAGACCCATGCCTTCATGCACTTGAACTCGGCCACTGCGAGTGTAGTATTGTTCACATCAAAGGCAGTGCGATGCACTGGAGACAGGCACTCGATTTTGGTGGTGGCTGTGGTGTTGAAGCCGACCAGTTCAACGTGTGCACACGCACGGAAGCACAGCGACACACCCGTGAAGGGGTCTTTCGATGTGTGGCCAGTGAAAGTCGTTGGTGCGATGTGGCAGATCGGATGCGCTGGCTCGAAACGCAGTGTGCGTATGCACGAAAACGTCGGCGACATCGCATACAGTTGGACAGAGAGGTGAAAGTCGGACACCAAAAGAATTTGGCCGTCCTCGAGAAAGTGCATGTACTGCGCCGAGCATAGCACGCGATGGGTGGCGAGCTGTCGCGCAAGAATGACCGATGGTGGTGCTGCTGGCGGTGCAGTGGACGTCGCCGCTGTGGAGGAGGAGCTCGCGGTGGTCGTGTGGGCTCCGACGAGTCGGTGGTTGCCACTATTAGTCGGGGCATGGTGCTTGGTTGGTGCCTTACTTGTGGGCAGCGCTGGTGCAGTCGAAGCTGTCGGAGCCTGATCCAGTGAGTACAAGATGAGCTCACTTGTGTGGGCCCCTGCGGTTGCCATGGAACGACTTTGCGTCGCAACGACCAGCACTTTGGTTGCTGGCAGCCACGCTGTCGAGATCACTGGGTTTGTCGGAGTGATGGGCGGCAGCGTCTTCAGTGGCACCAGTGTCTTGGGATGAAGTAGGAGCAGACTGCCGCCGACACATGTAGCAGCCATAAGTGGCGGTTTGCTGCTGACGCCAGTAGCAGTAGCAGTCGTAGTTACTGTGGGCAGCAGAGGCACAAGTGCCGTGCCTTTGCCTGACGGCAGCGTCTTCATCTTGCGAGTCGTCAGACCGTGGGAAGCCAGAGCCACTGGTCGCACTTGTGTTGTGGACGAGCTCACCGCGCCTTCTTCGTTTGTACACACGCAATAGTACTCTCCTGCCGTTCGCTTTGTCAAGTGGAAGATCACCAAGCTGCTTCGATTCACACCACGGTACAAATCGACGCACTCGGTATCGGCAGGTAATGGTTTGCCGTTGAAGAACCATTGGAACTGAAGCGTAAACCTCGCGACGACGCGCAAGTGGACGCTAGTGTGGAGATGGGTCGTAACGACCCGAGGTGGCTCACTGTCCAGTTGAGGCAGCCGCGGGACGGTTGGGTCCAGCCCCAGCGCAATTTTCTTGGCTCGCAGCCTGGCTTTCTTGGCGTTCTCCACGGCCAGTTCCTCCATGCGTTGCGCGTCTTTCTGTTTGCGTAGCTGTTGCTCGTGGTCTTCTTTTTGTTTCTTGGCATCATCTGCATCTGCCGCGGCGTCTTCTTTGATCCAACCACCCGTGGGCGACAGCGCACGTTGCAAACGAATCAGTTTTTGTGTGAGAAGCCCACTGTCTTCGGTGGTCGCATGGCGTTGCATGAGCCGGACACTTTCCTTGACGCCTTCCACCGACGAGCTGAACCCGTACATACAGACCACCGTTGCCCATACGTCGAGAACGTACGGCACGTAGAACTGCATACAGTACGTTCATCAGCATCGCATCATGAGATACACACACACACACACACACACAGGTCGAAAAACGTACATGGCAAATGAGCGCGACGTCGCCATGGGCTGAAGCAAAAACAAAACGAATCGCATCGGATCGGATCAGTGCTGGAGTTCAACGATTCACTCCGACGGAGCCGTAGTATGGAGGCATGGTAGAAACTACAGTAGACATACATGTACCTTGGCTGAGCAGAGTTTGGAGTTTCACTTTGACACTTTCATGGGACAATGCATCCAAGAGCTCATCCGCCATAGCTGGCAGCAAAAAAACCACAGTCAGTTTTTCTGTATCCCATCCATCGATGTACTATTTACTACTACCGGTACTCATATTTACCATGCGTGTCGTTTAAATCCAATGGCTCGTAGAGACCATCCTTGAAGCCACTTGCCACTTCTTGTTGATTGAAGTCGGGGCTCACGACCCCACAGGCGCGGCATTGCACCAACGGCGGCTGTCGAGAAAAGCGAATGACGTTCTTGCCACCGCAGGCGACGCAAACGCCATGGATGGGCACCGCGACTGGGGACTTGATAGGCGGTCGAGTCGGCACGGGCACGCGGCGGCGACGCATGTGGATGTGGCTTTCGCTGACGTTATGAAAGGAGACCCAGACGAGTCGCGTCGGTTCGGGTTTCCAAACGTATCTATGGAAGATACCGTACTTAACAGAAAAACGGAACGAAGCGGCGCACTCACAAATCAAATCGAATCAAACCCAACAACAAGCGCTGTGAGAGGCAACATGAGCGTTGATGCACAAGCAACATGGAACGATGAAGAGCCGCCACTCCTGGAAGACGATGATGAGCCAGAGGTCCTCCATGGCAACCAGGCGCATGCACAGGACGAAGCAAGCGTCATGGACGAAATGGTGGCGGTCGCAACAAAAGCCAACGCTGTGAAAAAGAAACAGCAAGAACAACAGCGCCAGCTCAACAGCAAGAGCTTTGGCGCCGGTCTGAAAAAAGGTTTCTTTTCGTCCGCGAGCAAGAAGCCCAAGGCAAAGCCATCGTCAAAAGAACCGCAACGGCTTGATGTGGACGAGGCAACAAACAAAAAGAAGGTAGGGACTGGCACTGTCCATTCGCTCATGCGAAGAGCTCATGATGTGCGCGCTGGTCATATCAATAGAAAGAAGAGTCGCTTCGGATCGTGAACCAGACCACAAACAACCAAGCGAATGAAAACGAAAAGGAAAGTTCGCCGTTTGTGTTCCCAGAAGTGCAAGACGCGCTCAAGAGCGTCAACCAACTCAACCCGAAAGGTGCGCGTGACAGAAGCCCACTGGTTGGCTGGCTGGCGCATGGTGCTGATTGAAATGGACGTTTTGTAGACTGGATGGACGCGAAGTTCTTCGCGAAACTCGCCAAGCACCCAAAGCTGTTGCAAGGTGAGTCGGGCATGGTGATGATGATGAAGATTCAATCAAACTCATACGTTCTTTGTGTGTTCGCGCAACCATACAGCGCTTCAAAACCCGCGCTTCTCCCAGGCAATTAATGAGCTGCAGCGGGATCCGCAGGCCGCCATCATGAAGTACCAGAGCGACGTCGACGTGTCGCTGATGCTGCGCGACTTTATGGGATTTCTTGGCGACCACTTTGAGGAGGTACGGACGCAGCACATCCCATTTTGTACAGTACATGGCTTCCTCACACTTGCAAAATATCAGCTCGGCAAAGAGCAAGAGACGACCCAGCAGCCAAAGCCGCCGTCGCCTGCTCCGACACCTGCGATCGTGGACTTGGACGACGCGCGCCGCCAAGCCATCGCCAACATGAAACGATCTCCAGACGAAGAGCAACAAGTGCAGCAAATCATGGAAAACCCAGAGTTGCTAGCAGTGCTCTCGGACGCCAAGTTCATGGTGCAGCTGCGGCGCTGCCAGGAAGATCCGCGTCTCTTCCAGCAACTTACCCGCGATCCTGTGCTTGCACCAAAGCTGCGCCTTTTGGTGGACGCAAAAATGGTCCGCTTCGCTTAAGTTAACTGTTACAAATGTATTTCACACGTCACATGTTCACTTAACAGAAACAGCAATTTGTAACATTTTTGGTTCCTTTTCGCCCCAACCAAGGAGAATCAAAATCAAAAATCAAATCTGAAAATGAGCAACTTATCGACGCAAGTGGACGCCGAAATGGCGAGATATCGCACGCTGCAAGAAGGTACGGAGTAGGCAACACACTTGAGGAACACAAAGGCAAGGAGTTGATGAGCCGACTGGTTCGGTTGCTGTGTTGTGACTCGATACAGAGGTGCAGGTGTATGCGACGCAGCGCCAGCAGTTCGCGCAGCAAGCGAATGAAAACAACATGGTCAAGCAGGTGGGTTGCGATCTTGTAGTGCCGAAGTATGTTGCATATCAAACTAGCGCTTTTCTCTCACACATTCATCGCTTGTGTGTGCTTTATTCCAATAGGAATTGGACTTGCTGGACGATGACGCTAAAGTGTACAAGCTCATTGGGCCCGTGCTGCTCAAGCAAGACGTGAACGACGCCAAGACAAACGTCAAGAAGCGTCTCGAGTTTATCAACAACGAACTGTGCGTTGTTGGAATACTCTTCGTATACACCGCGCGCTGCTCGATGGGCTAACCGATTTTGACTGTTTTGAATGGGATTGTGAATGGAGCAGTGAGAAGGTCAACAGCAAGATCGAACTGAAGGAGAAGGACGCCGTCGAGATCCGCAAGAATGTACGTCTTGTGTTGAACTGCACTGTGATGGTTGCATTGCAGAAGCTCATTTGAGTTGTTGCTGTGTGTTTTGTGTTGTGTGTATAGATCTCGCAAATGCAGATGGAGATGCAAAAGAAGGCGGCTGAGGCTGCGCGTGGAGTGATGGCCAAGTAGGTATTAATACTGGGACAAGAGGAAGAGAAATAGGAAGGGAAATCAAACGGCAATAAGATCGCCAAGAATATCATAAAGTTTCTCTTCAAGTGGAAGGATAGGAATGGTGATGGCTGTGCTTGGGATGTTTGGTTTCTATATTTTTTTTTCCAACAAATGAAAATGCTACATATCTGTAATCTCTACCAGCCTCTCTTGTTGGCAAACTGCTCTGCTTACAGCGTCCAGGAGTCTCTGTTGTGGGGGCGCGCGCCCACCAGTTCACGAGGCACCAACTGCGCGATCTCTTGCAGCGTGGAGCGTGCGACGGGCGTCGCATGAAGTGTGTGGCGTCCGGCTTCGTGGATGCGGACCAGCACGTAGTCGCCACGCGTCGCGCGGATGCCGGTCGCGCCAACCACCGACGGTGGCAATGACAAGAACTCACCCGCTAGCTCGCCTGCATGGCTTCCGTGGTCGACCAGCGAGCCGGGCATTTGCAGATCAGGGAACACACAGCGCTTGTTGGTATCGGTGAGACCCGTGAGCATGGGCTTTTCCTCGTTGGAGCGGCGGCTGGCGCCTTGGACAAGAACGACATGGAGCCGATCCGAGTCTTCGATGCGGTTTTTCGTGGTCACCACGTCGCCATAGGTGTCGATGACTTCTTGCAGACGCCGCAGCTTGACATCCTGCGGCACATTGTCGGCCATCTTGTGGGCCGCGTGGGTCCGCGCGCGCACCGAGTAGGCAAACATGAACGCGTGGTCGTAGCCCACTTGCCGCATGAGCGACATGGTCTCTTGGTGTTCGTCTTCGGTTTCGCCACAAAACCCGGAAATGAAATCGGATGAGATGGCCACACCCGGAAGCTTGGCGCGCATATTGTCCACCAGTGCGAGGTACGCGTCGCGCGAGTACCCGCGGCGCATGCGCTGCAGCACACTCGTGCTGCCGCTTTGAGCGGGCATGTGGATACTGTTGCAAATATTGGGCCGTTCGTTCATGAGCTCAAAGACAGCATCTGGGAAATCCTTTGGATGTGGCGATGTGAACCGGACACGGATCTCGGGATTCACATCGGCCACTTGTTCCAGCAAATCCACAAACCGGTAGCCTGTCGTGTCGCGCAGGCGGAACATATTGTTGAACCCCTCTGCTGCGACGTACCCGCGTCCGTGTTCGGAAGCTCCTTCTGATTTCTTATCATGGTAGCTGTTGACGTTTTGCCCAAGCAGCACAATCTCTTTGACTCCTTCGTCACTCAGCACACGCACTTCGTCCACGATCGACTTGATGACGCGGCTGCGCTCGCGTCCACGTGTGAATGGCACGATACAGTACGAGCACATGTTGTTGCAGCCACGCATGATCGACACAAACGCCGATGGGCTGTCCGGGTCGGACCGCACAGGCGCGATGTCGGCGTAGGTCTCATCGAGCGAGAGCTGCACGTTCACTGCGGAATTCCCACCGCGCACGACGTGGAGCAAGTTGGGGATATCACGGTACGCGTCTGGCCCGACGACCAAGTCGACCATCTTATCTGATTCCAGCAACTTGGTCTTGAGCCGCTCCGCCATGCAGCCAAGCACGCCCACCGTCGGCAATGGCTGGTTCTTTTTCCGCGTGCGTAGCAGTTTGGTCTTGGTTTGGCGCAAGTTTTCGAGCTTGTTCCAGATCTTGAGCTCTGCGTTGTCGCGCACGGCGCACGTGTTGAGCAGGATCACGTCCGCGGTCTCTTGGTCTTTTGCTGGCTTGTAGCCGCTCTCCAAAAGAATCGCACGCACGATCTCCGAGTCGGCCGAGTTCATCTGGCAGCCATAGGTTTCAATGTAAAAAGACCGTGAGGCTGCCGCTTCCGCCGCCACGGCTGCTTTCTGGTCTTCCAGTTCTTCAAGCGATCGGATGACACCAGTCGCTGGGAAGTTCATCTCGCTTTCTTCCTGAAGCGCGGCCGATCCGGCATGGTGGTGGTCGTCTGAACGCGATTCTCGGATAAAGTCACCAAGTCCAGGGCCGGAAGCCGGTAACCGTGAGCTGATCACTTTCACATGCGGCTTGCCAGTCGAGTGCATGCGCGCAAGGCGCTGCGCTGCCGCCGCCGTGCATCGCTGCGCACGAAGCATTTTGTTTTTTCGTTGGTCCAATTGCTGCAATTTGTGACCAGCGAGACAATTTCATGTGTACCACGTCACACACCTTTATTAAAGGATGTAAAACCTCTGTAAATAGATATATTCGGTTGGCGCCAAAAACCAAGTCACTGGTGATTGGGTTCGAATGTTTCCCAACGAAAATCACACCACCACCAACACTCGCAATCCTAGTATGGCGCCATGGAGCTGCTCGCGCTGCACGTTTGAAAACAATGCGAGTGCAAGCAGCTGCACGGTGTGCACCCACAAGCGCACTACTATCAGTACCACGAGTCCCATTATGAAAACTGTGCCAGCGAAAAAGCCAGCGAGCAGTGCCTTGCGCAACTCGACCCCCGCCAAGAAAGCAAAAACATCATCCAATGGCAAACCGTCGCCACCCACTGGCGGTGCGAAGATGCACTCGTTTTTAGCGTCGGTGGGCAGCTCCAAAGAACAAGAAGCCAAGAAAATGGCCAGCAAGATCCAGCAAATGCGCGAGTTGGGCATCGACTTGGCGGATGACCGCATGGCGGAGCTGCTCGCGAAGAACTGCTTCTGCGTGCCCATCGCGGCGAGCGAATACTTTGAGCGCATGGCGACCGAACAAGATACTTCCAGTGCAACACAGATCGCTGCGCGGGACGAGCGAGTGGCGCAAGCGATCTCATACTTTGAGAGGTCGTTTCTCAATGAGCCGTTTTTGCTGCTCGGCTCGTCCACAATGGACGCATCGATTTCACGGTTACACGCGCAGCTCACGGCGGGCGACAGGCTGATCTTTCAAGGCGAAAACGTTGGCAACAAGCGTGCGCGGCCGACGAGCGCCACCGCCTCCACGTCTGTCGCATCATCTACAGCAACATCGTCGTGGAGCAGCTCATCGCCCTCTGGCTTGCCTGCCGTCGTGCCGGTCACCTCGACAGCGAACGGGATTGTACGTGTGTCCACTTTTGACCACGTGCAACTCGGTCGACTGGAGCGAGAGATGGAAGTCATCTTCCACCCGCTGCTGAAAGAAGGGCTTGTGTCACTGGGCGGCGTCTGCCTCGAGCCGCCGCTGTCACAGCGAGTGTTCGCTTCGTTCAAAGTGCTGCTGTTTGTGTACGTCCACCCACGAGCGTTTGATATTTTCCACGACGACCACGCGCTTTTCCATTTGTCCGACGCACTTTACTTCGTCTTGGATTCCATCGGAAACGCCGGCGGCAAGGCGCTTCCTTCCTCCTCCATCACCACCACCACTACACCAAGTGGAGAACAGTGCAGTACTGATGGGGACGGACCCGCCCTACCAGATCTTGAGACGCTGTTCTCTTCTTCTGCGGCTGCTGGTCCAGCCGCCAGGTCTTCCACTGCCACCGCCACCAGTGCTGACGACCAAATGGATCCAGCCGAGCAACTCGCGCCTTTTTTCAAGGACAATTTTGAATTGCGTTCCCACCAAAAGCAAGCGCTGTCGTGGATGCTGTGGCGAGAGAAACAAGTCATTGACGCTGCCTCAGAAACCAACGATGACGACGACAATCCGGTAGGTTTCAGTCATTCTATTATGGACATCCCATTCGCCCACTGCACATACTAACACCACACTCACTATGATACATACAGTTGTGGGAAAAGCGTTTTTTCCACTCCAAAGTCGTCTTCTACATCAACACGTTTGAGAAAATCGCCAGTTTCACGCCCCCGGCGCCGCCGACGCCGTGTCTGGGCGGCATCCTCGCTGACGACATGGGCATGGGCAAGACCGTCATGCTGCTGGCGCTGATCGCGTACCGTCGCCACTTTGACGATTCCGCACCGCCGCCGTCACTGCC
This sequence comes from Pythium monospermum, assembly GCA_023336165.1. NCBI lineage: Eukaryota > Oomycota > Peronosporomycetes > Pythiales > Pythiaceae > Pythium > Pythium monospermum. Next base: position 18,771 of record JAADWJ010000197.1, read on the forward strand.
TCGATCGACTGCCTCGACGACCAAGAAGAACAAACAACGCCAAGGCAAGACGCTCATTGTGTGTCCGCTGAGTCTTCTCCATCAGTGGAAACTCGAAGTGGAAGACCGCTTCCGAGCCAACACGCTGCGTGTATCAGTGTACTATGGCGACGAGCGCAACGCTGGCACCAGCAAGAGCGATATCGTGCTCACGACCTACGGCGTGCTCACCAGTGAGTTTGAAAAGACTCCGTCCACAAGTCCGCTTCTAACGACCGAGTGGGAGCGCATGATCTTGGACGAAGCCCACAGTATCAAGACCCGCACGACGTCGTACTTTCGCGCGACGTCGTCTTTGCAGGCGACCCACCGGTGGTGTCTCACGGGCACGCCGTTGCAGAATTCGCTGAGTGATCTGTTTTCACTGCTGTGCTTTTTGAAATACGAGCCGTGGTCTCGCGTCGCGTGGTGGCAGCGCGTGATCGCTCGTCCTTTTGACCAGGGCGACGAAGACGCACTCGCGCGGCTCAAAGTGCTGCTGCAGCCCATCCTCCTGAGGCGCACCAAGCTCTCGCGGGACGTACAAGGCAACCGCATCGTGGAGCTTCCGCCAAAAAAGATGGAACTGGTTCGGCTGACGTTCTCCGAGCAAGAAAGAGGCTTCTACCAGGCCGTCTTTGACCGAAGCCGCGCCGAGTTCAATGGCTTTGTCGCCAGCGGCTCGACAATGTCGAGTTACATCGCCATCTTCGCCCTGCTGCTGCGGTTACGCCAAGCGTGTGACCATCCGTTCTTGGCGCTTGGTCGCAACTCGCAATTGGCCGATTCGTCTCGCAAACAGCAAGGTGACGACTCCAAGGCGCTGCGACTGGAACGGCAAGCGGGCGAGTCGATGGACTCGTATTTCAGTCGCATCTCCTGCCAGCTGCAGCAGGACGCAGCAAACGCAGCAGCCGCGACCACGCAGCAGCACCAGGCGCAGTCCGCGGCGTCAGCACCAGCGCCAGCGTCGTCGTCGTCGTCTCTGTACATTCAGAATGTGCTCACGCAGATCCAAGAAGAAGGCATCGACGCACAGGAGTGTCCCGTGTGCTTGGATCCGCCGCAGTGCGGTGTGCTCACGCCCTGTGCGCATTTGCTGTGCGAAGGTTGTCTGCGCGACAGCATCACCAGCGACCCTGAGGCCGGCTGCCCAGTGTGCCGCGCGCCCGTGGAAATGGCCAAAGTGTACGCGCTCGTCTCGACCGCCGTTCTCTCCACCGTCAGTGATGAAACAGAGGAGGTCCCAACCGCGACCACGGCATCGCCATCATCAGCATCATCATCGTCGTCGTCGCTGTTTGTGAGCGCCAAGCTTCGTCGCTTGTTGGAAGATCTTCAAACCGTCCGAGACGAAGACGACCGCGAGGCGGCGGAGGCGGCGGCTGCTTCTGCTTCCACTCCTACGACCGCCACGTCTGCTTCTGCGACGCCAGCAAGGCATCGCCGCAAGGTCGTGGTGTTTTCGCAGTGGACCCACATGCTGGAAATGGTCGTCGAGTTGCTCCACCAGAACCAGTTCAAAACGTGCATGTTCCATGGCGCAATGAACCAAGAGACCCGTGAGAAAGTGCTGCGCAAATTCCATCAGGACCCGCAGATGGACGTCTTGGTGATCAGTCTCAAAGCTGGCGGCGTCGGGCTCAATTTGACTTGTGCGTCGGTCGTGGTGTTGCTCGACCCGTGGTGGAATCCAGGCGTGGAAGACCAAGCGATTGACCGCGTCCATCGGCTCGGGCAAACCCGCGATGTCGTGGTCAAGCGGTACGTTGTGGACCACACGGTGGAAGAAATGATCTTGCAGCTGCAAGAGCGGAAGCAAAAACTGGCCAAAAACGTGCTCATCGCGGCGAAAACCACCGACGACCACGCCAGCGAGCGGCTCAGTATGCAAGATTTGTTGCAGTTTTTCAAGTAACAATAATACATAGGGGAAAGAAAAAAGAAGTGATAGAATATATGCCATCGTGTTTTTTGTTTTGCATGGAGCTGTTGGTCATGAACGCAATATACCTTTTTGTGTTGCTCGTCGGATCCTTGGATACTGGGTGCTCTTTTTTTTCTTTTCCTTTGCTTTTCTGTGTTTGCACTCCATTCTTTGCATACAAACTCCTCGTCCGAGTCCCTCACGCTCTTGGGTCTCCAGAATTGGTGCGACTCTGACGATTCTTCATTTTTGGCTTGGAGAATGCCGTTCCAGTGCGATGCCGGCAGCCAAGTGGAGGCATGCCGCGATGATCAGCTCCAGTCAAGTGACCGTTTTTGTGATTTGTGAAGCCATATTAGAATATACAGTGGAATCGTCAACGTGTATGTATTGTTGGAGGTCTTTTGTTGGAAGAGAGTGGGGCTTGTATTCAAGTGATCACAAGGTGCGGTCCTTCCTTTTTTAATCACCAATAATAATAAAGGACACCGCGCCAAAACGACGCGCGCATGTTGACCCGCGCGCACGCCCGCGCCACGAACCAGCACGTCTTCGTGGACGACAAGTGGAACGATGCGTACATCCAGACAAAAGACGAGCAGATCGAGATGCTCCACGTGCAGCGCGTGATCAAAAGCTGGGACGACGACGACGACTCGGAGCTGGAAGACGACGACGCCACCAATGCCAGTGGTGGTGGTGGTGGCGCCACTGAAATGGATGAAGACCGATGGATCACAGACGATGAGGGCGATGAAGATGGCAACGATGATGAAGGAGAGGAAGACAATGAAGAAGCGGATGACAAGGAAGCCGACAGTGACAAGCCAACGGGCACACAACATGACCAGCAGACGAACGACCAGTGCGCACGGGGCCTTGGTGCGTGGCTCGCTGGTGGCGCGTTTATGGAGAACGTCTGGTGGACAGCAGCCGCCGCGATTGTCGTGCCCGTGGTGCTTTACGTAGCTGCGACACAGTGCATGATGAAGAAGACGAAGACAAAGAACAAGAAGAAGCGACGACAACAAACTGATCTGTGGCCGTTGCAGAGCCACAGTGTGTCAGAGACGCTCGTCAAGGCGTACACGAATATCGTGACGGTGTGCGCGTTGCTCGCGGTGCTTTCGTGGAGTCTCTGTGGCGGTGGCGACGTGGCCTCCTTCATGGATTTGTTTTCAACATTATCCTCCGTTTCCTCGGTCCAGCAGCGACTGGATGTCTGCGCCGCGCGCTTTGGAGATGGCTGGACAACACTTCTTGCAGCGACTTCCTCTTCGCCATCCATCCCGTTCTTCTTCTCGTTGAATAACGAGACCCACACGCGACTCGCGCTCTCCTCCGCGCTGACGCTGGTGTCGCTGTATCTGCTGTGCCATTTCCACAAGCTGTGGCTCAAAACGCTCGTTTTGGTCAGCATCGTGGGCGTGCAAAGTGGCCAAACGGCCTTGCAGATGCGCGCCGCAAGACGCGCGGCCATTGAGATCGCGACGCTGGATCCGACTTTTGCCTTTGCCAATGAATCCATTTTCGTACGTACTTCGCTCCATTTTATCTTTATCCATCCATGTGCTTTGCAGCAGAGTGTTCCTTACGCTATGTCTCTCTGTTTCTGCTGCTGTAGATCGCAATCGATGGCCAAAATCTTCAGCAAGGCGCGACCATCGCGTGGGTGCCCTACTGGGGCGGGCTCCAGCACCGCAAGGCCAGCGAATGTGACAAACTGTTCGCTCAGCCGCTGCGCAACGGCGGCGTCCACGTCGTCTTAAACCAACTGAATGAGTTTGTGCCGTGCTACGCGGCGCCCACCACCTCCACCAGCAGGGATTTCAAGTGCTTTGAAAACTTGCGGCTGCGCGTCAAAGACCAAAAAAGCGTGCCCGGATGGTCGCTCCACACGCCAGCAGCTCCACAAGAAGACCGAGAGCTCTAACCAGAGCTAGTATCAGTGCTGCAGCAGTGTATCAAGATGAACCATAGTAATACTACGTAGTAGTAGTGAACAAATAATAACTTAGACGATGATGGATCAACGGACTGGACTCGCTTTCTTTATGAGACGTAGTTGGTCATAGTGTATTAGTTTAGTTTATTGTGGTTGTTTGTTGGTCACCGCTTGGGGTTCTTGATGGGCTGCAAATACCGCGACTGCACGTGCACGACGCGCTTTTTATTGGGCGAAAACAGCGCGCTGCTGCTCGAGTCAGGTGGCGGTGTGCTGGTCCGAAAACTGCCACTGCCACTGCCATTACCACTGCCGCTTCGGCTTTCTCCTGCGGGCAACACAAGCTTCCGCTTCGTGCCACCCAACGACGACCCAGTCCACGCAGAGCCCGTCAACGATGAGGCGGCCGCCTTCGACTGGGTGGCAAACGGAAATGAAGACGACGACGAGGACGTCGCCGCGGCCATTGTGCTTGGCGTGGAACCACCACCACTGGCGCCACCACTGGGTCGCTCGCTGTTGTTGGCCATGGTCTTGGTCTTGCGCCCGACGATCCGTTCCATGGCTTTCCTGGTCTTCTCGTACTCGACCTTGAGCGTCGCATTTTCGTCGGCGAGTGCTTTCATCTTGGTGAGCTCTTTTTCCAGTCGCACCATCGCCTTATGTTGCTCTTGCGCCGCGTACATCGTCTCTGCATGGCGCGTGAGTGTGTCAACGACAAGTGACTTGAGATCGACTGCGCTGCTGTTGTTGCTGCTGCGGCCGTCGGCATCGGCGTTGTGCTGGGCAAGCTCGCCTTTTGCCACCAGCAATTGCCGCAGCTCGTGCTGCTGCTGCTGCATCGCCTGCACCTCGGCTTGCTTGACTTCACACTGGTGCGTGAGCGTGCGCACTTCCTTTTCCAGCTCAAACTGGCGGTCTTTCCACGTCAGTTCTTGCTGCAACTCAAGCCGCTTGGCCGCGTGGTCGCGTACCACGACAGCATCTTGTGCGAGCCGCTGCTGCTGGGACAACTTGAGCTCGAGCACTTGGCTGCTTCTCTCCAGTTGCAGCAGCTCTTCATCGCGCTTGGTGAGTTCGCTTTGGATGCGGTCCACTTCGCCCTTGTAGAACGCCACGTCGCGTTCCCATTGGCTGCTTTTTTCATTGGCCGCAGCAACGCGCACTTCCAGCGTCGCGTTGTCTTCTTTGAGCTGCAAGAACTTGGACATGGCGGCCGAGAGACTGGCTTTCGTGTCGCTCAGCTGCGTGTGGGCGACGCCGCGCTCGTCTCGCAGTGCGTTTGCCTCACCACGCAACGCTGCACAAGTCTCCATCGCGCTTTGGTGTTGCGCCAGCAGCGCATCGTATTCCTCTTTGGGCACGGTCTGCTGGGCGCTGCTCTCTTGGCTTCGCCTTTTCACCGTCTCCAATTCGCTTTCGACTTCTTTCACACTCAGCGTCAACCGCTGGATCGTATCCAACTGTGTGGACAATTCGCTTTCTTTTTTTTTCGTAACTCGTTCTAATTCGTTGATCTTGGCCTCTTGGTAACTGACCAAAGTCTGCCGTTTATCGCAATCGTCTTGATACGTTTTCGCCTTTTTGGCGCTTTCTTCTTTCATCAAAACGATCGTTGCATCGCGCTCCGTGACGTCGGCGCGCGCGCGCTTTGCGTCGGCGATGCTTTGCTTCCACGCGTGGTCCATCTTGACCAAGTTGCTCAGCGCCTTGGCGTACTTGGCGTCCAGTCTCTGCAGCGACCCGCGGCTCGCCGAGTGGGCTTCTTGCGCGTCCATTAACGACGTTTTAAGCGCAAAATTCTCGGCTTCTAGCTCTGCAGCGGTCGTGTCGCCGCCCACGCGCATCAAAAGCCGCTCGCGCAAGTGAGAAATCTCCATTTTGAGGTTCATGAGTTCGCGGTCGCGGCGGTCGGCATCAGATTGCGCGGCGCTCAGTAACACGCTACTGCAGTCCAGTCCGCCACCACCACTGCCACCAGAAGACGCAGACGCAGATGCAAAGGTGCGTGGGAGTGGTGGAAGAGGGTCGCTGCCGCCGAGGCCCACGCGACGGCGCCCATCAGAAGAAGAGGAAGAAGAAGAACTCGCCGCCGCCATTTGTTTGTGGTTTGTGTTTGCTGTGTTGTGTGACGACAGGCAATCTTCAAAATTCAAAAAAGACGCGCCAAAATCAGAAAAAGAGGCGGTTTATTACATTTAACGGTTGCGCAGTTATGTATATTTACCAATATAAGCACACAGAATTTCGAACGAATAATGCAAATATAAATATTGATAAACAGACACTAGAAAGTATCCATTGGCAGCACAGCAAAATGTTTCGCAGTGATCGCCCTGTATCACATCGTTGACAAGCCACACTACAGAATACTACAGCAGTACACGTTTTTCGTTTTCATTTCTTTCATGCACGAGTCCCAGCCAGATCCATCTTTTCTCTCTGCACCTTTTTCAATACAAGACCTCTTTTTTTATGAGGGTTCTTGTTCATTGAAGATATTTTTAGCTGGCATCTTCACACACATGAACACACACTGCCGCGCCATCATACCATCCGTGGTCCGAAAGCGCTGACATACACGACGCATCGTCATGGGCTGCGCGGCATCCGTCCCGGGGGGCAAGAATGCCAGTAACGTCCAACCAGCACCAGCTACTACCGGTAGTACCAGCTCTGTGGTCCCAGGTCCAAGCTCACAAAGGCCCCTCGCGACAGGCAGCACGGGCCCGCCAATTCCGTCGACGGGCTCGCAACGGCGCCTCACGATGAAGCATACGCCGCAAATCGACACCGAGCCTTTGCAGCGACTGCAAACCATGGTGATGGAGATGGGCCGCATCGGCAAGATCGAGTTGACATCGGTCGTAGCACGAGAAGGCTCAGGCCAAGAGCAAGGCACACTGACCAAGGCACAGATCCCAAGTTTGCGGCAAATCCCAGGCGTGATCTTCAGTATGAAAAACCTCACCGAGCTGATCATGTTGTGTAACCAAATCTACGAAGTGCCCAAAGAAATCAACCAGCTGCAGGCGCTGGAAGTGCTGAACGTGTCGGAAAACCAGCTGACCGAGTTGCCGCGCGAGATCACCGAGTTGCCCAACCTCAAAGTGCTCGAAGTCGCCGAAAACAACTTGATTGCGCTGCCGGAGACCATCGGCGGGCTCGGCAAGCTGGAGATTCTGCGCGCCAACCGCAACAAACTCAAAGAATTGCCCGACGATATCCGGCGCTGCACCAAACTCAAGGTGCTCAATTTGTACAACAACAGCATCGTCACGCTACGAGACGGGCTAGCCGACTTGTGCGAGCTAGAGGAGCTCACAGTGAGCAACAACGCGATCACTTGCTTGCCCAGCATGCAAAAATGGCGCAAAATCAAGTTTTTGTACTTGCAAGTCAACAAACTCAAGGCGCTGCCGTCGCTGGACAACCTCACCGAGTTGGAGCTGGTGCAGGCCCACCAAAACGCGCTTAAAGAGCTGCCGAGCATGGAAAACGTTGTGCTGTTGAAGAAAATCGACGTCAACAGCAACATGATCGAGCACGTGCCCGAGTCCATTGGCCGCATGCCCCAGATAGTCCACGTGAATGTGCGCAAGAACCGCGTGACGGCGATTCCTCCATTTCTCGGGTTTTGCCGCACGCTCGAAATTTTGGATTTTGGCAACAACCCGCTGTGTCCGCCAATCCCACCGGAGATCGCACGCTTGAGCCATCTCAAGACTTTGTTGCTGGACGGCGCGCAAATGACCCACTTGCCCATCGAGATGCTGGGCTTGCAGAGCCTTGTGCGCGCCCACTTGGGCGGCTGCCTGCGCATGGACGACCAAGAAACCGCCGAGGTCGTCATGGATCTGCGAACGCGGTGTCAGCAAAACAACGGGTGGCTCAAGACAGGCTGATAGGCGGTCGACGATAGCTGATAGTATAACAACATAGAACTTGTGGAATTTTTGACTTGGCTATTTGGCTTTTTTTTTGGCTGTGAGTGTTTCGCGTGGTAGTGGTCCCCGTCATGCAACAGGCGGGTTGTCAAGGTCTCCAGTAGAAAGTGCCGCGACGGACCCGCTCGCTGCTACTGGGACATTCTTGATGACCACAGCCGTCGCCGCCTCTGTTTGTAGTTTGAGCCGTTGCCGCCGTTGTCTCTTGAGTCGACGGCGCACGAACAGTAAGCAGATCACAACTTGAGACAACCAGCCAATGTGCATTGCGTACAGCGGTACACTGTCTTTCTGCTCGTTAGCTACGAGCGTTGACACCATCGCACACAGTGAGGACCACGAACTCATGGCGTAAATCAGTACTTTGCCATACTTGAGATGCCTGCATCGTTTGTTTTCATCATAACCCGTCAGCCACTTCCTGTCTCCAGTCTACAATATCAACGGTCATATGCGTCCTGCCTACCATGACGAGCACAGCTCATATTTGGTGACGAGAAATAACAACAGCAAGTTGCCCACGAGCGCCACACCGAGAAACAACCGCTACAAACAAAAACATCAACAGGTTGCTGGAGCCATAGGCACGTCATGCCAAAAAACAGAAGAAGAGCACGCACCACTTTGTCGACAAAGAATGTGAGCGCGCCCATCATGGCGGCTTTGACGATTTGCGCACTGACGTTGAGCATGGGCGAAGTCTGGACATCCAGATTGACCTCTGGAAAAAACACTTGGTAGCTTCCACAGGCAAGCACCGCAAGCGGCACAAAGACGCTCATGCCAAACATGCCCCGCAAAGCGTACGCCACGTGGGCGTCGGTGGTCCAGCACTCGATCGCACTGTTTGCCCACATGACCGTGGCGCCAGTGGTTTCATCTCGGAAACACGCAGCTGACTGGTAAAACTGCTTGCTGAGAAACATAAACAGCATGCCGCCCAGTAGATTCGGTAAAAGAAACGTGAGCAAATAGTTGAGATACTGCATCGACTTGAATTTGTTAGACGCCTTGAGACAGAAAAACCACACCACCAAACACACGAGCGAAAGGATTTGCTTGGATTCAAACACGTTCACTTGCAACGAGCCCAAGCCAAGGTCTTGCAGATCAATCGTCGTCAACGCCGCCAGTTGTTTGGGTTTGTACGACATTTTCCACACCGAGAAAGACGTTGTATTCAGTTGGAATCCTTCCCACATCACACTCGCGATGGCCATGTAGTTGCGCACACAGTACGGGTACGCGGTCAAGTTGATTTGCTCGACGCGTCGCACTTCTCGAAAGGCCGGAATCTTGCGCGTGACGCCAAGGATCGACACGAACGCCAGAAAAATCCAAAAGGTCCCGTACGCGCATGCCACGTTGGACAAGATCGCCACACTGGATGGTGAGAGTCGAACAAGCCATGGGAACAGCGCATAGACAAACACAAACGGACTGCCCAACGCGATCGCGGTGAATGCCAAGCTCGACCAGAACCCACCGAGCCCAATGTTGCCATTCTCCACGGGCCAGACACGGAAAATATCCGAGCACAAGTTTTTCAGTTCGAGCAGGATCACAAGATGCTTGAGCTCTCGCTGAGAAAGCAGGATGCAATGGCGTGGTGGCTGTTGACTCGAAAACGCTGATCCAGAAGATATTGGCTCGCTCGCCGACGCCGCTTTGGGTGAAAACGTTTTTGCCGCTTTGGGTGTGAACGTTTTTGGTGCGACTTGGTGTTTCTTGACAGGAGGTTGCGTGTGTCGTTGCTGATAGCGGTCGGAGATCACGATGCGGAGCTTGCGGTCGCCCCCACTGGATTGATGGACCAATTCACTGATGGTGTCATTCTCTTCGTTGATTTGCGACTGATACAACTCAAGGAAGGACCGTTCAGAGTCACGCATGGCATCTCGAGCGATGGCTACACGCCACACTGTGAGAGTGAGAAGCAACCACACGCAGACATGGACGATATTCGCAATGGCCCCTTCTCGATACAGAATGGATGGAAGCTTTTTGGCATCTTGGTACAAGCGCTGCAACCGCGCGGCGGCGTCAAACGGATCCATGACATGGTACTTGAGTAAGCGGCGCGCTCGCACGGCTTCCACCTGCTGGAAATCGTGGATTTCAGGTGCGTGGTTGAGCGCCTTGTGGACGATCGCCAAGTTGGAGTGATTCGAGATGCGGAATGTGTTTGCCAATAGTTATGTCACCGACCCCAAGTGCGTTACAAGCGTTGGCGTTGGTGTTGACGTTGGCGTCGAACTGACGCTGGATCCACGTCCAACACCATCTTCCTTGGCAAGAGTTATCGAGGCCGGTCCGGTGCTGGTTTTTCGAAGCAAGTCCGCGGAAGGTGGATCACTCGGGGCTACTTTCGTGTTGCCACCTAGCAGAACCATGTTTGAGGATCCATGAGCTGACGACGACGATTGCACCCGACTTGACGGCGACGACGATGCTGATGCTGATGATAATGCCGTTGGTGGGGCCACTGGGAAATTGGTGGGTATCGCGGAATTCGTTGGTGCCGCACCTGTTTTCACTTTACCCTCGCAGAACCGCAGCACGGCGCAGTACACTTGCAGACGCTCGATCGGCTGCAATAAAAAGTAATTGAGTGAAGTTGGTGCGACCATACGATCGAACGAGTGCCACTGAGGTACTCTGGCTTGGCTCAAGTTCCATAACGAGACGTGGGGATCCAGCATCCGCCACTCGGATTTTGAGGCAGCGTATTGGTGCAGATACGCGGCAGCCGACGGTTGAGAAACGGCGCCGTGGTCATTCGCACTGCGCGATGGAAGAATGGAGCTTCGCAGCCTTGACATAGTCGATGTGACTGGCTCCATGGTCATTCTTGTTCGCGAATTCAGACGAGACGAGCTGTTGCTGGGATCTTGAGCATGTGGACCTTCGATGGGACCATTTGGTGGAGCGTACGCGTGATGCAAATGAGCGAGACGAAGCTGAGATGCGATATCGCGGAACACTCTTTTCTGTACAGGTACGTCAGTAGATCCTGGATCCGCAGTGGAAAATGAGCTGGGCCGTTTCTCCCGTCGCGACATTTTTCGTTTTGCTGGTGTGGAACTCGTGCTGTCGGGTTTTTTCTTGTGAGAGTGGCTGCGCTCCTGTTGGTACTGGAAATGCGCGACAAAGAATGACAATCCTTTGTCCAGAAACGAGCGCTTGACAACTTTGAGCGCCTCAACCACGTCTTTCCACACTCGCTTGTTTTTACTCTCGAACGCTCTTGCCAACGTCTGGGAAAATGCAGGCGTCATTGACTCGAGACGACTGACAAGCTTGTCGCACCCCATCGCTGCTGAAGGTACGATCAGTTTGTCTGGATGGGTCACCTCACGCAACACACCGACGATTTGTCCAAGTAGGTACGCCACTGAATCGGGCACGGCCATCGCATCGTCCACTGCTCCGTCGTTTTTTTCAAGCGAGTTTTGGCTTTCCAGATGCGCGTGCAGAACACTGCTTGATCGTCGATGTGCTGCCGATACCGCGTCCACGAGCTTGTGGACTTTGGTCACTGCAGCGACAGTCGTCAGAAAGCCATACAATCGATTCAGTACCGCACGTACAAGACGCCGCACTGCTCGTGAGCCGAGTGTTGAGTAGGCTGGAAACTCGTTGTCTCGATCGTCCACGACGGACTCGAGCACGGGATGACGATGCCTCGACAATTGCATGGTCAGTCCACAGACAACGTCCAGTTGACGGGCACGCATGCCTCGCGCACTCTCTGGGTAAAATTTGAACGAGAACTCTTCATTTTCCATTGCTACTTCGTCAAGCGCCACCCGCGCGTGGCTCAGGAGAAAGTCTTGATACCAGAAAGGCACATACATCCACACTTCGATTTCGACAGTGTCGGGCAAGTCACGATACCACGTCTCGACGTGGTCGATAGACGGACCGCTCACAACGAAATCAGACGAATATCCACCAAATACTGGCCGCAGCCGCTGCTCTTTGGGCGCGCTTCGCTTTCAGACGACAAATCCGCTTTGGAGAATCGAACAAGTTGCACTTCCCCACGGTGGCGCACCATAAGATACGGAATAAAACCAAGCACTGACCAGAACCATGACCGCAATTCGAGGCCGCGGAACCGCAAGAACACTGGGAAATTCTCAGCAACGCGACGGCGTCGAAGTGCAGCGAAGCCACTCGGAGCTGGGCGGTGGAACGCAGCGCTTTCCTTTGCCAAAATCTCGCCTGCCGCGTCGCTTGTGTGGTGAGCGGGTCCTCGTTCGTCGCTTTCATCGTCATCATCGTCGAGAGGCAATTGTAGCAGCACGTCAACACAATTTCCGATGTGTTCCAGCTTGTGGCCAAAAAACAAGACGTCCATGTCACTGTGTTGAAGAGAAATTGTGACCCACGCCAAAATTTCTTCCAGCACTTGTAAAAACGCTTGTGCTTCCTGAATGGCTGCCTCCTGGCGTCCAGAGCCGGTCGTGGTCGCGATTTTGGAGTCGCCAGCGATGGTTTGCTCATCCTCTTCCGAGTCAACAAGTGCGGCCACGAGTGCCTCTTGAAGAATCTCAAGCCCATAGAAAGCTGACTGAGTGAACGCAACGGCGTGGCTCGAGCTCTGCATCGCTGCAATCAGTTCCAAGTCGTCGTTTTTGCTTTCGAAACTTTTAAAGACGCTCTTGTACCCTGTGGTCGCGTACACCGCGATCTCACTTGTCATTTCACGCAGCACATCAACACAACGCGTCAGCCGCCGCGCGAGAACATCCTGCGGGTCCGCACGGTCATCTGCTGCGTCTTCGTCGCCATCATCGCCTTGAAAGGTGTTGGTCAGCAGTGTCACACCAGATTTTAACGCAGCGCCACCGACCGCAGTCAATCCAGTCAGTTTCTCTACTGGTGTTTTGTTGGTGGAAATCGAGTTGCGACGTTGAGCCACGGATGCGTACTCGGTCGACGCCTTCTTTTTCGCATCTTGCGCGGCCTGACAGCAAGATAACAACGTTTGCATTTGTGCCAACATCGCCTTGAGTCCGGAGTCGTGCAAGACTTCCGGGATGCCCTTATCGATCAAACCCAAAATCGCGGTGCGTAGCAAAGCGGTATGGAAGACCTTGACTAGCACTTGATGTTTCATCAGCGCTTCGCTTTCCGTCTGTTGCAGCATCGTGATTAGTGCCATCAACACGTCGTCTTCTTTGATGTGGATCCAGCCCAATGCTCGAGCAAGCTGAGCGGGGCACGCGGCAAGAAACGCTTCGGTTTCTTTCAGAGTGAACAACGTGAGGAAGCGACACAGTACTTTACACGCCAGCTTCAAGTACGGAGAGTAACCAGAAGAATAGATAATGGCACCAAGCACGAGACTTGCGACCGTGATGCGGTCTCTGGCACCGGCGTGCACGAGATAAAAAGTCGACTGAAGAAACAGCGCCCGCTCCGTCAAAACAGCCGCGCCAACTACGAATTGCTGAAATGCGTCGGCCATGACCGACGACGTTGTGTCTACTGGCACGCGCAGCTTTTCTCGCGTTGCCTCCACCGTTCGACGACGAATTTCTCGACGAGCATGAACCACTCGAACGATTTGACAAGTCGCACCGACAAAGAGTCGCAGCCCTCCACTGGTGAGGAAGCTTGTCGTTTGATCTTTGGACAGCGTGCAGAGCAGCAGTCCGTCGCAAAGCTTTTGAAGACTGCGCTTGTCCATGCGTGGGACGAGCCGACTCCAAAATTGGATAACGTTTGGGTTCAAAAACAAAACGCGGCCGCTTGGTGTCTTTGCCACGTGGAAGAAAAAGTCAGAGACGTACAAGACGCAGTTGCCACAACACGTCGTCGTGGCATTTCCCACAGATCGCGCCGTGCGCGTTGCAAATCGGACATCGCCTTGTCGCAGGGGCTGACATGCGCATGCTGAGGCGAATGTTCGGAGGATGGTGTCCAAGATCTCCGACGAGAGTGGTGAATGGCCTTTGCAATACACGCCAGTCTTCTTACAACGCACGAAGAGCGATGGTCTTGTTTGAGTTCCCGCGAGTGGCACCACTCGCGATTTCACCACCGAGGTCGCTCCTTTATACTTGTGTTTCTCAACGATGGGCGATATGGTCTCAATCACCTCCGTTCGTTTGATTCCGTAACCTGGTCGAAAAAACTTCTTCTCTGGCACCACTCGCGACTTCACCACCGAGGTCGCCCCTTTACACTTCCGTTTCTCAACGATGGGCGATATGGTCTCAATCACCTCCGTTCGTTTGATTCCGTAACCTGGTAGAAAAGACTTCTTGGTTTCATCGTCGTGGAAGGACAGTATCAAGTCACACAGCGCGCACACGAGATGTTCCATCGCGACACGAAGCCCTTGGGTCCACACCATCGCCCTGGTCGGCTGCGCTTCCTCATCGTCCGATTCGCTTCCAGCGAAACTTTCTTGCTTCGCTTCGACCTCGCAGATGAGCACGATATGCTCGGTCAACACGAGCACGTCTATGAACATCTGGAGGTCTTTTGCACATGCTGGCATGGTGAGCGCTAAAATGTGCGCGATGTGCTCAAGCGCTGCCACGTGAGGAGGTGCGCTGCTGACGAATGATGACGCCGGTAAGCACCATGGTCCATGGAACAACAGCGACTTGAACACTGGCGTGTACTTGAGAATGAGAACGTGCGTGGCGTTTGATTTCGTGGCGATCATCCATAAGGTTGACGTCATCGCAAGCGCCAGCGATTGCGTCGTCGGTTTGGACCATCGCACGTGGTTGTGCAGCGCCAGAATGTGGTCACCGCCGGCCGTGAGTCGTTCCATGATATCGACGACGTGAGTCGCGTGGGTCACCACATTCTGAAGAATTTGCCAAATGAGCTTCAACAATTCGACCGCTGTTTGATCCCACAGATAACGGAAAACGCTGGTAAGCACATCTTGGCGACTTGTCACACTTGCGCAAACAACCGGATCTCGGGTCAGATGACGTATAATGAGAAACATTTCACGCACTTGTGGATCGATTGTTGCGTCAAGAGTCGCAGAATCACTGATGATTTCTATCGGGTGATCCAACTGGAGCATGAGCAAATCGAAAGGATCAGCCAGCGCGACGGGGTCGTGCGTTCGAAATTGGGTCGCCATAACGGGTGCCGCGGTCAGCCGACGAAGAACGCGCAGCAGATGCAGACGTGGAGTGCAAGTGTCGTACTTCTGATGTGGCCGTTCTTCCGCGTGCAAATGGATCGAACTGAGGCGGTGCGCTTGATGATGATGCGAAGAGGGCAAAACAGTGAGAGCCAACAACAAAGTTTTTGGCATCTCATCGAGGTTGCTGATGATAGCCGGCCGCAATCGAATACCTTTCTTCGATGATGTCACGTTCATAAATATAGCAGCGTACACGCTGAGCACGCGGAGACGCAGCAACGGAGTCGGATCATGTCTTGGAGAACTCGCCAATGCCGTGACTACAGACAGCAAAACACGACTACACCCGCGAAGAACGGCATAGTCTTGCGCTTCAAACAGCTCGCGGAGATGGTCGCTGTTTGGTCCGACCATATCGTCTTTAGCAGCCTCGATGAGCGAGAGTAACGCAATTCCGACGGTAACGAAGATAGATAGCTCCAGCTCGCTTGCGGGTCGCGTTGTGGCCAATGCATCCGCCAAGCATATGAGCACGCCGGGTTTCGCCAACACAGCCGTTGGCCACACTTTCGAAAGATGCTTCAGCAGCTTGCATTGCTGTAAAAGTACCCTTGGATTTGGAGCTGGTATCACGGCAGAGAGCAAATTGTGAGGGTCGTCCAGGCAGATCGCGTTCGGGTGGAGCTCATCCACCACAAGCACAAGGTCCAGTGCCTCTTCAGCTTTGGAGAGTTGCACCAAGATCCCATAGGCTGCTTCCAGCTGCCGCTCGTCCAACTCCGCGGCGTATATCAGCTCCTTCACATGGCGCAGGCCGCGCTTCACGAGCGATTCATCGGAAAGATTCAAGGAGCGCGCCTTGGCAACGAACCGATGGCACAAACGACGACTGCGAAGGAGTTGCCACAGAGCACCCATGGCTGCGATTGCGACAAAGAGATCGTTGGACCGCACAAGTCGGCAAACGCTGGATACGTTGACTTCGCATACAAAAGATGTGGTGGCCAGTTTGAGCATCTTGCTCGAATTCGTCAACATTCGAAGTACCAAGACCGCGATGGAGTTTGGCAGCGCTTCTCCCGCATCGAGCAAACGCGAAGCATCGATAATGACGTCGGAGCGTTCAGCGAAGAGACGACCAAACATTTCACGGTCTTGCCCTTCAAGCACGAGTTCCTCAACAACTTTGAGCGACGCCCACGTACAAATCACGCGGCGGGTGTCGTCTGAGCAGTTCGAGAGATATGAGAGAGTCGGCATGCAAAGAAATACGGACGATGACTGGCCTTTCTTCAAGTCTTCCACATGGCTTGTGCCGCACATGTTTGCGAGCAGCTTCTTGGCAACGCTTGACGATAAATTCGCAAACCTTCCACCACACAAAGACGTAATGTGGTCTTTCACCAGTTGACCCGCGTTCTTCACAAGCATGCTGCTCTTGTCCAGACACACAGCTTCATCCTGATCTGCCAAGTTGCCATCCAATCCAACATACTTGTCTATTCTGTACTTCCTCGTTTCGGTTTGTGGCTGCTGCAACTGATGCATTAAATGCCAGCAAAGAAGTGCCTGGCAACCAAAGTCAAAAAAAAAAAAAAAAAAAAAAAAAAG
>JAADWJ010000198.1:0-35312 GCA_023336165.1 Pythium monospermum
TTTCCGCGAAGTAGCCCGCAAAATGCTGCTGGTGGCCACTGGCATGATTGCGATTCAAATTGGGGCGCGCCCTGGTCTCGAGCCACCGCGCTTCTTGGGCTTGTTCCTTGTACGCCTGGTCTGCACGGTCGCCGTCAGCAGCTCAATGTATGCAAATGAGTCGTCCGGGTCCTTGTGCTCTTCCGCATGACCAGCGAGCAAGCGCTGTACGATGGCGCGTCGCTGGTCCATCTTGTGGCACAGTAAATGGATTCTCAGTGAAGAAGGAATTACCGGTACCGGTACCGGAAACCCGGAAACCGGTGGGGAACAGAGGAACGGTATACCGGTACCGAACAGGAAAATTACCCCAGTAAACGACGATTTACCGGTTCCGTTTACCGTGACCGTTGGAGATGCTCCAAGTGCTTTCGCAAAATACAAAATGACCCGAATCGTGGTGGTCGGGTCAATCAACGCCGATTTTGTCGTCGAGATCGACCGCTTGCCTGCGCGCGGCGAGACAATCAGCGCCAACAAAACGGACACTGGCCGCTTTTTCCCTGGCGGGAAAGGCGCGAATCAGGCAGCAGCCATTGCGAGACTGGCAGCTCAAACTGAGGAGCTCACATGTGACTTCATCGGGCAGTTTGGCAATGACGCACACGGCAAAGAACTACAGAAGGCGCTTGCATCTCTGGGCGTGGATACATCGCTATCAGGCCACCCACCGTGCGCGTCAGGCCAGGCTTTCGTATTTGTCTACCCAGACGGTGACAATTCCATCGTGATTGTTGGCGGCGCCAATGCGACATGGCCATCGTCGCTCCCACAGGGCGTCATTGACGCCATTCAAAGCGCCGAAATGGTTCTTCTGCAGTGCGAAATCCCTGCTACCGTAAACTACGAGGTCGTGAAGACGGCGGTGGCCGCCAAAGTGCCTGTGATGTGGGACTGTGGTGGCGAAGACCGCGCCATCCCTGCGGAATTGCTGCCGTGGATCACGTACATTTGCCCCAACGAAACGGAACTTGAACGGCTCACCAAGTTGCAAGTCAAGACGGTCGACCAAGCGATCACTGCGGCGCGGCAGCTGCAAGCGCAAGGCGCGCAAAACGTTCTGGTGACGCTAGGTGCACTTGGATCCGTGTTTGTCCCAGTCGAAGTGGCCGACCCACCCGTGCACCAACCGTGTCTCCCAGTGGACCACGTCGTGGACTCGACTGGCGCCGGCGACTGTTTCCGTGGCGCGTTTGCTGTGGCACGCGCAGGCCACGGCGAAAACATCCGCGACTCGCTGCAGTTTGCAGCCGCGGCAAGCGCGCTCTGCGTTCAAGCCGCTGGCGCCATGCCGAGCATGCCCACTGCTGCCGCGACGCTCGCTCTATTGAATGCGTGAAGGACTCCTCTTTGTATCCCATTGCCAATGTCATTTCATACAAAAATTGTTTTCATTTCACCTTTCAGTACAGAGTCATCTTTTTCGAGATGTACAATAAATATCTATGATTTGTTTCTTTTCTGATCGTGTCAGTTCTGTGAGTATGCAGATTCCACTGCATCAATGGATGTCGAGCTCCACGATTGGCTGCTGCCAGTGGGCGAGTTGTCCACCGTGATGCCGATGGACTCGAGCCGCGATGCCCAGTGGGTCGAGAACGTGGGCTTGCGGCTTTCAAGCGCTTCGGGTACGATATGGTACACCTTCATGACCATATTCAGTGGCTCTACATGGTGGTTGCCCATGAATTCCACGTCACACTTGGACGAAAGCAGCGCCGGATTGCGCTGGACCCACTTGGCCACGCGTTGGGTGACACAAATCTCACCACCGGCGCCCACGTCGCCAATATCCTTCGCGACGACTTCGGACAGCCCCGTGTACGTGAGCTTGCCCGTGATCGGGTGGATATTGTTCACCAGCACGCCTTCCGTTTCTTGGGCATCGTGGATGCCCATGCGCACTCGGAGGCCATTGAAAAAGTACTTTTTACCTTTACCCCGCTCTTTCATGGTTGCGGAAGTGCGGTTATGGATTTCTTTTGGCCACGCGGCATTCACGAGCCGCTGCTGAGTCTCCATGCAGAAGTCCACGGCGTCTTTGATCGTATGGAACGCGAGCTGGAACGCGTCGCCACAGGTCGTGATCTCATAGCCACGGTACGTTGTGAGGCAAGTGCGCAAGATCTCATCATGGAGCTCGTTGGCGGCTCGCATGGGCTTGCCGTTGTCCAGCGCCCACAGCTGACTCGATGATTCAATATCGGTAAACACAAACACCGGGTTGACAAGCGGTGGGCGGTACCCGGCCGCTGCGGTGGCAAACACAACGTTTGGCTCTGCGACGTAAAACGCCGTGGTGTATTCTTCGGGCAAATACTGGCGAAACGACCGGAACACACATTCTTGGCTGCAGCCCATGATGATGGAAAGTGCGGTGCCGCAATTATTGAACAGCAGCGTGCTCACGCCGATCACAAGCGTGGGGATTTGGACTTTGAATTGGCTGAACAGCAAGATCAACGAGATCATTTGGTACTGGAACGAAAACATGCCATACACAATCCTAGACCATACAAAAAAACACATTCCCAAGAGTCAGTCCAGCACAAACAAGGTGAGATGAAGGCAAACAAGCAACGCACATGATGCCTTTGAGACGCTTGTACAGTGGAGACGGCACCATCGCACCGTTGATGGTCTCATACTTGCGTCCGGTCCATTTGAGCTTGACCAGCACAAACACCACGTACACGAGCGTGATGGCTTGGATCATATTGCCACTGATCAAAATGCGGTGGGAGCGACTGCTAAACCCACGGTTGTACGCAGTGTGGCCGGCTTCCGCGAGAAAAAACACCGTGATGAGCACGTGCATCCACTTGCAGTACCAGCGGACGGCTTCTCGCTCGCCAGAGACGCCGCGGTCCATGGACCGTCGCGCGAGTCGAGACAGCTC
Source organism: Pythium monospermum (assembly GCA_023336165.1). NCBI lineage: Eukaryota > Oomycota > Peronosporomycetes > Pythiales > Pythiaceae > Pythium > Pythium monospermum. The sequence continues at coordinate 2,939 of JAADWJ010000198.1, forward strand.
CCACGCCATGGGGAACATCCACAAAGAGCTGGCCATGAGCGCGGTATCGCCCATCACCAAGATGGACGACAGCCACGGGCGTGTGAGATCGGTTGTCTGTGTGACGCCGTGGAGACCAAGCGCATCAAAGTATTCAATCTCTGCGCCGCTCAGTCCAGCGACAAGCGTCGTTTCGTCCAGCAAAAACATATCCAAGTAGAACACGCCACGGAAAACTGACCACAGCCACAAGTAAAAGAAGAAAAAGAAAAACACAAACCGCACGGCGGAGTTGCGCAGCTCAGTATGGCGATAGATACTGGTCGCGATCACCGCGGCCGCGACGCTTGAAACGGCGAGTGACGACGCATACAGCAAGCTCCAAAGACGCAGCATTTGGTTGGATTTGATGGGCGGGCGGGCGCGCGGACAGGGCGGTCTGATGTGGGTGGTATGTGCGTGGCTGTTCGTTGATGTTGTGCTGCAATGTGGATGGATCGGTCAGAGGATGATGGCTGACGGCCGGAGATCCGAGGGCGTCTGTCTGCACCCTCCCATACAAAATGCGCGTGTGTGTGTGTGAGTGTGCCCTCTGGTGGCTGCAAATACGGTACACTGCAGTACTGTATGGGTGGATGGATGGCAAAGATATTTTCAGCAGGCGCGCGATGCCGCCGTTTCCGATTTTCCATCCTTTTTTTTTTGGGCAAGCTCTATTTTTTGATGTGGGCCAATTTCAGTTACAAACCTGATATAGATCACAATGTAGCCATGTTAGAAGGGACAGTTTCTATGTTGAAGTTTGGCCCCATCTCAGCGGTATAAATTTGACCTACTGCATTAGCCATGGAAATAGCTCTCCACATTAGACGATCTATCTACTGGCTGCTGGACTCGTGCGCGCTTCACGAAAGCCACTTATCGTCGCGGATATCAAACGCATAGATACCACCAACACCGCGGGTGACGTGAGATGCAGAACGAATACTGGGAAACGGGGCAGTGCATCACCATATTGCAGCAGTTTAACGCCAATCGAGTGGCCACCAAGTAAATGAATGAGCGGTATAGGTTCCTCTGTACTTGGTTTCCTCGAATAAATGGAACCATAAAGCGCTTTACACACACAATTTTTATTTTTTTGATTTACAAAATTCAAAATACTGTACAAACAAACGCATCAGTAAAGGACACATTTTTCCACCTCAGTCCTCTCCCAATACATTTGAAATGTCGATCCAGCGTGGCTTACCGACAGCCGCGTACTCGAAAATGAGAGGCACGACATCCGGACTGAGTCGACGAACCGCAAAGGCACCAGTCTGGATCGTGGGCAGCCGGCAGTGGCTCACCACACTGAGAAACGCCAACTTGTTCCGCATCGCCAAAGGCGCTTCTTGGACCGCGGCGGGGCGACCATGTTCCAGCATCACTTGGTCGATCAGCCACCGTGGTGTGACCTCGCTGACATCAACATGCAACGAATGGATCCGCCCGTTCGTTTGAAGAAGCCTTTGCACTTGTAGCAACTGGTTCGGGTCAAGCGCTGCTTGGTCCCACGGCTCCGGAAACTCTAGCATTCGTTTCAGGCGAAACTCTTGCAACGATCTCCCCACAAAGGACTCGGAGTCGGCGAGTTCCGACAAGAAGACCGACATACTGGTGACATCGTCCAACCTCATGCTCGTCAGCGACAACGTCGACAATCGATGGCAATTTGTGGGCCGTGTAGAACGTTTCCATGGACCCTAGCTCCACATTTTCAAGGTCCAGAAGCTCCAAATTGACGCATGTCTGCACTATGAAGGTCGCAATGTCGGAGGAGATCGGACGGTCACTGTCGGATACCACAAGCTGACGAATACCACTGCTGAAGACGCCAACACTTGCGCGCAGACTTGCAGGATGCGCGCTGGCTACTTTGAACCACAACGCCGGTGGGATCCGATAGCCTGGAGAACTTGCTGCAGCTGCAGCAACGAGAGCCGCATCACTTTCGTCTTGCAGAATTCGAGACGATTCCAAATCGATTGTCTGGATCGTGGACGCCGCTGTTGGACGAAGCAGCGAGCCAAAGATGTGTCGCCACGCTGCGTCTCGCAAGTCTCTGTCATGCACAGCTTGTTGGATCAAATACCCAACATTCACTGCTTGGATGGCAGTGGGGCAGTTTGCCAAGGCCTCGGTAACTAGCGCCACCTTGGCGGCTTTGTCGGCACCCTCTTGGACGCTAGTGACATCATCAAAGTGAATATTCCCCAAAGAGAAGGCAATCGTCGGATAGGTTGTCACCAAGGTCGTCACCAATGCAAACAGCTCGTTTCGAGTGCAGCAGATGTCGTTTGGGTTGATGCACATATTGGAAAAGTGGACAAAAGGTGCTTCGGCCATGAGCCGGCCAAGTTGGCGCACGCACTCACTTGTCACTGCTTGCGCCGTCACGTCAAGCTCGACTCTGTCAATGGTATACCACGGGCGGGTCGAAGCTTTATGGAAATCATTTGTCGTGTCGATCATCTTCACAAAGTCAACGAAATCGGCGAGGTCCTCGTCCTCGTTGTCCCAAATCTCGAACAACAACCGAATTGCCACAGGATTGTCACCGCCATCACAAGAGGTGGGCCATGCGTCGCTTCTTCCGCTCCGAAGAGCACGCAGCTGGCGCATGGCGCTATGGAAAGCTGGACTTCTCTCTGTTGAACCAAGCAACAAATGGAAAAAGCGAAGCCCTGGGCCAGTCATGAGGGAGCTGACCGAGAATGCTGAACAGAGAATGTCGAACCGTGGGACCACTCGTTTCTCAGCGCGCACAGCGGAGCCTGATGGTACGCGTAGGCTGTCGCAACCACACTGCAGGAGCAAAGCAGTATCCCACGACTCTGGGTTGATCGAGAAAGCGCACGCGAGGAGCTCCAACGCTTCAACAGTCTGCTGTGCGTGCTCGAGGGATGCATTCTCACTGAGGATGCGACTGGGCAGTGCCAGCTCGATTCTGTCAAACTTGGTGCGATACGTCCAGTCATCCAACGCAACGTCACACACAGATACGTTCCACCCACACAACAATTTTGTCCATGGCGTGAGGAAGCACCAGCGCTCTTCCCCTGTGGCAATGCATTCCTGCATGCTTTCTTGTTTTGTCTTCGTTGGAAATGGAAGAATATTTTGCAGTTTTTCTCGAAGGTGCCATTTGATTGGCCACTAATTCTGCAATAACTTTGTATTGCCCAATCAGCAATCCGCTTGAACCCTGACCTGCACTTGCCACGAGGATCGTTGAATATGGCGATCAAGTCGTCGCTCGTGGAGCACATCTTTCGGCGCGTATGGGAGAAGCAAGCGGGCGAATTAGACGCAGAGGAGAAGCGAGCAGATGAAGAAAGCGACGGCGAGTCTACCGCGGACGACGGAGACAGCTCTACACGAGCACCACGGACTGCAGCAGCCGTCACGAAAATGAACAGCGACGCGTTGAAGATGAGCAGCGAGTTCCTACGGCTCTTTGTGGTGGAGGCGCTGCGACGGGCGCAAATGGAAGCCACGATCGACGACAGCCCGACCATTGAACCGCACCATGTCGAACAGATTCTTGCGCAGCTGCTGCTGGATTTCTAATACAGTAGATCATTCAAATATCAATATTTCCGAGCCTCTTTCTTTTTCTTTTCTCTATCGACACTATCCATCGATGGAAGTCCAAGTGAGCAGCGGCGGTGATGGGTATCAAGGATCGCATCCAAGTGGCTCACGATGCGCTCATGCATCGTGTCGGTCAAGAAGGCCGCGTGTTTGAACTTGGTCGCATCGGTCGTCACAGCACCGTGATCGGTCACGACGATCGCAGCCAATTTCGCGATGGCTTGATTCAGCTGATGCAATCTTGCGTGGCGCTGCCAGTAACACAGACGATATATCGTTACAGCTACCGTAAACTTCTGCTTTACATCACAGCTTCGGTTTTGTATGGGCACATACCTGTTGGACCATGTCCAGTAGAAACCGTCCATTGCTCGCCACTGACTTCCTCCACAGACCAGCACTGCTATCAACCGACTTGCTCTTCCCACCAACCGCACCGCCATCCAAATTGACCTCCACCGCTGCTGCCTCCATCACACGAAGCAGTTGCTCTTGCGTGTGCACTCTTTCGTTGGCGTGGCGCATTTTTTGCTCAAGCATGGCTTCGACAAGAAACGACGCGGCATTGAAACGTGCGCCATGTGGGTCGACATCCATTTGCTGCAAAAGCTTCTCAAGCTGGGCGCTGACGACAGCGATACGTGCGTCTGCCTACAATTCAGCCAAACAAAATTAAATAAAGGAAAAGGCATCCCCCAACCCACACGGACACTAACCTGAGCGATAGCATGCCCCAGCAGCTTCTCCAGTGTCTGATTCCACTGCGCTTGGGCGTCAGCCTTGCCTCGAGCGATTTGTTTCTTTCTTTGTTGCTTTTCATTCTCGTGTTCGTGAAGTAGGCGCAGCTGCTGATCAATCTTGGCTTGCAAATCAGCCACTTGCTTTTCGTGGAGTTTGTTCATTTGTTCTTTCTGCGTTCGATGGGTTTCTCCAGCAGCTTGTGTCGCTTTCTCGATTTCTTTGCGTCCATTTTCCACGGCCTCCGCCTTGTGGCGTAACAAGACGGTCTTGTGGGTCCACGTCGCCCATGCGCGCAATTGGCGACGTTGAAACAAATGCTGCAGCATCCTTCTCAATACAAACGACTTTTTCTGTTTTTCCATGACCCACGCTCGCCATGCACGAAGCATCCGCAAGACGGTGCGCTTGGTGACGTGGTTTTGGTAGTGGCTTCTCGCGATGGCAACCATACAGGCGTCCATCCGTTGGCGGTGATGCTGCGCTGTCTCGCTGGCCAGCACAGCTACGCGTTGGCTCTCTGTGCTGGATTTCCAGCGTTGGAACCCACGACGAAGACGAGCGTTCCCAAAGATGCCAGCGATCCGTCGCAATGCGTGGTGTTTTCGTTGGCTACCTACCGCAGAAAGTCTCCATAGCATCCAAATCGTCTGCAACAACCGCCCACATCGACGCTGCTCGAACGCTTCTTCTCTACACTGGAGCACCTGTTGCTTCCGCTGCGTCCACCGTTTCCATTGTGCAAAGCAGTGGTTGCGACGCAACATGCTCAACTTCTTGTCTAGTAAGTGGTGTTGGCGTGTCTTCTCCCGTCGTCGATTTTCTTGGATACGAAGACCCCGTCGGCAGCGAACGAACGCCTCGCTCAAAATGTGGTGGCGTTGGCGCTGAAGCGTGCGGTCAATGAGTTGCTGATGCAGTTGCGTTCGCGGTGCGCGCTTCACAGGCCGACTCGCGGAAGAAGCGAGGCCATCACTCGCCATTTTTGTACTGGGTGATGACGACTCAGCAGTTTTGAGACTCAAAGCAGCCTCGTGGTGGTTGTCTTGTCGATCCCTGAGAATGGCCTCTGAGAAACTGGGAAGAGATTCATCCACAGCGCCCACATTGTCGAGGTCGTTGTCCTTTTCTTTGTGGATTGGAGGCACCAAACTATCTCGAATGCTGCGTCGAAGAGACGTTGCAAGCGGAGGCGCTGTCTTGGTGGCTGCTGGCTTGGCGTCATCGTTCATTTTAGGAAGTGGCTGTTTCTCCAGCATAACAGGTAAATCCTCTTCGTCTTCGTCGTCATCCTCAGCGTCATCGTCTTGGTCATTATTGGTGTCACTGTTGGCTACCGCTTCGTTCCGGACGAATCCAGCACCACGCGACTTGACCGGACTAGAAAACCGCATCGACGAGTTGGAGCCACCACCACTGCGTCGCTCTGTCGTCAAGTAGCTGGACTGGAAATCCAAATGACCATTTAAAACCTAACAAAAAATAGGCATCCATGCTGAGTACGTATGCTTAATCATTGTTGAGACAAAGGGCTGGTGTTCCTCTCTCACTCACATTGTTGACTTCTCGTAGCCGTTGAGACAAGCGGAGTTTTTCAATCTCCACGTAGTTGCGCTCCGCTGTTGAAAGCAGCATGGACTGGCTCTTGTTAAGTTGGTCCGAACTCGCAACAAGTTCAGATGCCTGCAGACGCTGCAGCGCACTTCGATCCAAAATGGAATCCGTGAGAGATGACTGAAGCGAACTGACAGTGGACACCGACAAAGACGGAGGCGGCTCCATCGCTCTGGGCCGTCGATAAGAAGAACTCTTCGCTGAAAGATCGCTGTCGCGTAACTTGCGCTCGACGTAGTCTCGTAATAGAGAGTCGGTGGAGGCATCTAGCAAAAACCTCTCCAAGCACTCTTTGGATTTGGTGGCATTCACACTCTGAATGGGCACCGGTGTGGGTGCCTTGGAGTTCGACGTCACTGGCGCTCGGTCGCCACGCAAGGCGTCCAGTGCACGGCGGAACGACCGAGAGTTTTCTTGGCTCAGTGGATAAGATTTATTTTGCGCATTCTTATTTGCATCGCTGGTAATAGTGCTGTTGCTGGTCAACGTGAAGATGAAGGTGTTACCGGTATCTGGATTCCCAAAGGCGATGCGATCACCGTGGACGACTGTCGCACCTTGTGCGGGTACGAGCCGCCCATTCACAAAGCATGCGCCGTCTTCTGTCGCTGAGAACGGCACCAGAGTCGCAGCGGATTGGTCGTCTCTCAAGTTGAGAAGCGCGTGGAGATCCAACACACCCCGCTCGGCGCTGAGCACAAGATCGCACGTGGATGCACCGCTACCGATCAGAGTCTTGGACGAACGGATCTCTACTGCAGCCGCCTGTGCGTTGGAGGAGCTGGACGCAGTGACGGGGCGAAGGAATGGCATCGTCCTCCTCCAGCATTCCGATTTTTTTTTTGTGTCCATTCGCGACGTTTGGGACATGGACTCAGAATCGGACTCAGAATCAGATACCCCTCGGTCATCAGAAAAAATATGGAGAAAATGTTTTTTTTTTGGCAGATCGCATTTAATTATTTCCACTCGATTCCTCGTTGCTGGCAAGCTCGGCTTCTCATCGACAAACGACGACCACGACCACGACGGTTCATGAGAGACAAGACTTACGCCTTCACGGAGCGGCGGCTGCGGATCGTCGACTTCTTGAGGAGACCTGTGCCAATCATAGAAACTAAGTAAGCAAACCCAGCATTTTGGAGATAAAAAAAAGGATGTCATAAAGCGTACCCTTCTCAATCTTGGCGACGGTCGAGAGACGCGACCAACGGGCAAGAGCGGCCTTCTTCAAGTCGCGACGGTAAAAGTTGCGCGACACGTTGGCACGGATGGTGTTACCGCCGGCACGGGCACCCTTGCGGAGTGGCGTGACGTTCTCCGACTTGGATGGCTTACGCGCGGCCTTGATCACCTTGGTGGTCATGGTGATCTTCTTGTCCTCAAGCGAGATGTCCACCGCCTTGCCGTTGGCGAGGCCCGAGTACTTGGACGAGTTGCGGTTCAACAAGTTGAACTTCTCCTTGGCCCACTCGTTGCCGTTACGCTTCACGACGAACGACGACGTGTTCTTGGTCAACAACCACGTAAGAGTAGAGTTCGACATCTAATTGATTAAATAAATCGCATGAGACAAAGCTGTTGGGAGGAGAGAAACATCACACGCGCGGCGAGCGGGGCAATGGGGGAACAACACGGAGAAACACGAGTGGATCGTCGACAGCAATGGCAGGAGCACTCGGCTGCAGGTTACTAGCCACACGTATCTCGATAGATAAGACGATGCCATTTCAGCCAGTTGAGGGTTGATACGGGAAAGGCGGCCGATCTCAATGCTGTTTGGGTTTGCTGATAGATGATGATTTCACGAGCGTAGCTCTCCATAATGGCGAGCGTCTGTCGGACTTCCAATACGCCAAAAAAAAAACGATGCCGATCTGTCTTTCTAGAAGCGCCAGGTGCCACGGTCCGCGCGTTCATGTTGCTCCCCCATATTCACCCGCCGTGGGTGTCACATACGCGCCATGCCTACCTTTTCAAATCGCCGTTTCTTAGATGGAAATAATGGGATGGAATTGGCTCAAAGGGGTGACCACAACACCAGCCACTGCACAGAGGGCACGCTGCCTCCAATCACTTCTCACGACCATCACTCTGATGCATGGACCACACCAACTGTACACAACATTCAGCTCCAATGTACTGATTTACACTATCATGTAAATACCCCTGTAAAAACGTTGGAGAAAGAGGGTTAGGGTTACGGATGCTGGTCATCGAAAAATGGTGTTGAAATTGTGGTGGAAGAGCTCTTGGAAAAAGTGGATATTTGCGCGCGATTGCTATGTTTCATGCACGGCGGCAGCTCCGGTGCGCATATTATCCATGCACCTGATGGATGTAAACACACGTCTTTCTCTAACGTACATATCCATGTATCTGCAACTCAAAAGATCCACGCTACTTGTGCAACGTCGTTTCGCGCAACATGGACCACCACGAGGCTCGCGATCCGCCAGTGATTGGTGCAAGCGCAGCTTGCGCGATGCCGCGGCTGCACTCGCGAGCGGCGACGTCACCGCAGTCGAGCTCACGAAGGCATGCATTGCCCAAATTGAAGCGACGCGCCCACTGAACATGTTTGTGTGGACCGACTTTGATGGTGCGCTGCAACGCGCCCAAGAATCCGATGCGCGACGAGCCAATGGAAAGGCGCTTGGCGATTTAGACGGTATCCCAGTCGGCGTGAAGGACATTTTCTGCATGGAAAACGTGCCGACGACCGCCGCGTCCAAGATCCTGGAGAGTACGTGCACTTCTATCGAATGCGCTTGCAGTTGATGCACATGGCTGACGTTGTTGTTGCAGACTTTGTGTCTCCATACGAATCCACTGCGACGCGCAAACTCCTTGAGCATGGCGCCATCCCGCTGGGCAAACTGAACATGGACGAGTTCGCCATGGGCTCTGGTACGCTGTACACTCCGTTTGGCGCGACACTGAACCCGTGGTCGGTTGATCTCGGCGACGACGCTGTCGTCGCTGGCGGCAGCTCTGGTGGCAGCGCCGCTGCGGTTGCCTCGGGCTGCTGCTTTGCGGCGTTGGGCTCTGATACAGGTGGCTCCGTGCGCCAGCCAGCCGCGTACTGTGGCATCGTCGGGTTGAAGCCTACATATGGACGCGTGTCTCGCCACGGCATGATCTCGTACGCCAGCTCACTGGATACACCGGGGATCTTTGCACGGACCGTCTCGTACGTGGCCACTCTTGGCATTCCGTTCATTCCATGAAATACTTGCTACGTGAGCACTGACTGTTATTGGATCCCATCCACAGCGATGCCGCTGTGATCTTGAAAGCGATCGCTGGACCGGACGACAAAGACTCGACCAGCATCCGCACCGCGCTACCAGACCAATGGGTACGAGTTCTATGATACAACAGCAGATATACATCCAAGAAGAGCTCATTGACCTGCTCTGTTCACTGTAGTGCGATGCCGTGATCTCCACCAGCGCGACCACAAAAACCGATCTTTCCAGTGTCCGCATTGGCGTGCCAGAGGAATATTTTGTCGCCGAATTACCACAAGAAATTCTCCACGTGTGGGACCAAGGCATCCAGTGGCTTCGCGACGCCGGCGCCCAAATCGTGAGCGTGTCGCTGCCCACGACCAAGCTCTGTATCCCAGCGTACTATATCCTCGCCTGCGCCGAAGCTTCGTCCAATTTGTCCCGATACGATGGCGTGCGGTATGGATACCGGTACGATTTACATAATTATGTACCGGGTTTACAATTGGCGTGTGACTCTGATAGTCTTGTTTTTGTTCATACCAAACAGAGCCAAGGATATCAACTTCTCTTCGGACGGCGACCAATCGGATGCCTTGCATGATCTGTATTGCCGCACGCGGTCCGAGGGCTTTGGCAAAGAAGTCCAGGTGCGTTGAGGGTCCAGATCCAGATCTGTGTCGTGAGAGGCCGAGTATTAATACTGACTGCCCAATATTACTATCCCTTCAGCGCCGGATTCTATCGGGTACATTCGTTCTCTCAGCCGGCGCCAAGGGCGACTACTACGAGCGAGGCGTTGTCATCCGTCAGAAAATCCGGGATGACTTTGACCGCGTGTTCCAGACACTTGGCGTGGATGCCTTGCTCACGCCCACGACACCGACTGGTCCGTTCCCTGTCTTTGACAAGAAGACCAAGGAAGACCCCGTGGCGATGTACTTGAATGACGTGATGACCATCCCGGCCAACCTCGCTGGCGTGCCGGCTGTCTCCGTACCGGTCGCGACCACAAGTGATGGCAAGTACCCACTGAGTCTCCAGCTCATGAGCGCACGAAACGATGAAGACAAAATGCTCCGAGTCGCCCAGTCGCTGGAAGACCACGCGGCGTTTGCAGGACTCGTACCGGACCGAGTATACCACTGCAAGCGGTGATGCGGATGGATGAACCGTCTCCCACTCTAGTCGTGTGAGATAGAGCAGAACAAAATAGAGAGATCATGGAAATTGTGCAATGGTGCTTGGCTCTGAAATTTACTGGGATAACCTATGGGTCTGGTTGTTGGTACTTGGCGGACGCGCCCATGCCAAACACTCCAAGGACACGCTGCGACATACTGGCCGAGGGCGGTCGCGTTGGTCGTGGGGCTGCTACGACTGCTAGTGCTTCTGGTGCTACGGCTGGTGGAATAGTTGCTGTTGCTGATAGTGCTGGTACTGGTTGACACGCTTGTGGTGCCACATCGCCGAGACGGTTGCCACTCATCGGGCACCGTGCGTTGGAGTCCATGGGTGTCTGTCCTCCATGGCCGTGGCCGTGGTGCGGGTTCATACCAGTCTCCAGTTCGGGCTGCGATTTCTCCCGATGCGAGACCAGCGATTTCAAAAGCGACGATCTACGACGATGGCTAGGGTCCAATTTCGCCAGCTCGATCAACACGATCAGCGCGACGTGGACGTACACTTTCTTCCACGCGGCTTCAATCTCAGGCGTCCACAGTTCCTCGGAACAGGACTGCAACGTGCGGATGAGTGCGAGGCCGAGGGCATTGAAATACGGTAACTTGATCCCGTAATTCACATGCCGCTTGGCTAACGCTGCTGCAGATTCAATGAGATCGGGCGATTGCAGCATGTTCTTGATGGAGCCAATAATGCGAACGAGTGCTTTGCCTTGCACTTGCATGGACGACCGGAAAAGTGGCTTGACCACTGGTGCGATCTCGAAAAGATGTTTGTAAAAGCCATCAAATAACGTGACCATCGGCGACGGCGCAGTTGCTGTGCCGCCTTGAGTGGTCTGCGAGAAAAGATTCTCCCAATGGGCCAAGATGCAAGCCTGGTCGTCCTTTGTGGAATGAGTTGGATGGATAAAATCGGGCAGAAACTCGGTCATGGTCTGCATTTCCGTCGCCGTGTACGACGTCGCATGGCCGGTCGTGTGGTCGTCGACCGCGACCAAGCTAGAGCGGCGATTGCCCATGGCTTGTTGTTGCTGCTCTTGGTGGTCGGATGGGATGGGTCAGAGTCCACGTCGAGCGAGATTCGGTTTGTTATGCGGCCATGTTCCCAACTTGGAAACACGTATGGGGGACACAAAGAGACGCACGTGTTGTGTCTGGAGCCGAGTTTCATGAGACGGTCATGTGCAGGTACTGGGGCAGTTGTTCCACTAAAATTACGACTGTATCGGAGCGGCGATGGATGGCTTCCACAAATACATGGATGATCACGGCCACAGGCGAGGCCCCGAAACGACGCGGGTAGGGGGTGAATGATACGAACTGCATCAACTGGTGAGTGTTCTCCATCAGTCCAGATATTGGAGTGGGGGTGGTTGATTACTTTGTGTTAACGATACCAGTAGAATACTGCTCGAACTATAGCAGTGCCGCCAGGAGACCCACGACGGCGATTCCTGCAAGCTGTGCTGGCAACACACTATTCGTACTTCGTGATGGTCCGGCAGCGGATGCCTGAGACGACGGTACGGGACTGGAAGCCACGGGTTTGGTCGAAGACGATGCGGTGGTGCTATTACTTCCTGCTGGCTTGACAGTGCCAGGGCCACTACCAGTAGAGCCACTGTTTGCGCCACTGCTGCCTAGGGACGACTCCGACCCCCACTGGGTCTCCACGGGCTCGGGCTCTTTCACGGGCGTTCCTTTCTTCTCTGTCGCCGATGCAATGTCCCGTCGTGGGATGGTCACGCTGTCTTCCAGTTCCCAGTCCCTTGGCGTGGGCTTCGTGGACCCGTCGGTCGCAGTGGACCCCCATTTCCACTGCAACGCCGTCTCCGTGGCTGTGAGATAGCCAAATCCGTACTTCGGGATCAGCGTCTTGTATTTGAAGCCCACGATCTTGAGCTGCGATTCAGCTCGAATGTATTCATTGTTGCCTGAGCTGCCACTGATGATGATCGGCGGGATCCGGTACCCACCGACCGTGGACTCTTCAAACATCAAATAGGTGTGTTCATGGCCAGAGAGGTACAAATCCACATCGTATTGGCTCATGAGCGGCACGATCTCCTTCATGAACTTGTTGCCTGGCGAAGTGAGCGCCTCGGGCGTCTTGAACGGCGGCCGGTGGCCACACATGACCACGTACGGGGTCTTGACACGGTCCACACGGCTGAGATCGTACTCGAGCCAAGCCGCCTGTGCAGTCGCGGCACTGCGGCGAGCCGACTCGCTGCCGGTCCACGATCCATCGGCTTGTTGTGCAAAAAAGGACTCGCCGCCGTAAATTTCCGTATTGATAAACACAAAATGCACCAATCCGGAGGCAAAACTGAAGAATTCATTGGAGGCTGAGCCACTCGTGGCGCCGGCACCAAGTGCAAGTCCTGCAAAACGCCGTTGGTAGTTTTGTAGCGCAAATTGGGGCGCCATGGCGTGTTCGTATTCGTGGTTGCCGACTGTGGTTTGCATGGGCACTTGGCGCAGAATAGTTTCCAGCTCGTTCATGTAGTTTTCGCCATTTTCCGTGACCAATTCGTACGAGATATCGCCAATATTGAGCACGCCTTGGAACGCACCCGAAAGTAATTCGCTCTTGAGCGCTGGCAAAGAAACCGCGGCCGCGCGCTTTTGCATGGGCGCAGCGAGGTCGCCAAACACCGCCCACGTGATGCTCTTGGCAGGCACCGTGAATGACAGCGGCGGCTCGCTTGCGGCATCGGTGGCTCCTTTGAGCGCGTAGTAGATCGTGGCGCCTTGTTCTAAGTTGTGGAGAAGCGCCGACCAACAGGTCACCTCGGCGCCAGCGGATTGTTCGACGGTGCCAGCCGACTTGGCTTTGATTTGCTGGTTAAGCTGCGTGGCGGATGTGCCATAGACCAAGATCGACGGCTCATCCGCAGTGGGGGTGACCCAGTCAAGCATGTAGTCCGCGTCGCCGACAAGGCTGAGGTGGAACTGGTTGGCCGCGATGGCGGCGCGCGTGAACAGCGCCATGGCCACCGCCACAATGGGCATTAGACTCTTCATGGACCACATTTGTTTTTGCTGTGTGCTGGCGCGGCGGTTATTGAGAAAGTGGGTGTCATGAAGCACAAACGCAGTGTGTGTTTCTATGTACGTGCTTCATTGGGTAAGGAAAAGGTGGGGATTTTTGATCTTGTTTTCACCCATGTGGATGGTTGTCACCACGTTTTGTTTCCAAGAAAGGCAAAGGTGCCCAACACAACATCAAATAAAACACCCAAAATAACATCGATGCAGAATATGCTGGGGTCAAGTATGTGACCCACCACCCAGAATACGATCGGGTGACAGATCATCGGTGTCACAGATGGACCTCACGAAAATATGAGACCGTGGAAAACATATTGATGCTTGAATATTATTCAACCTGGAGGTTCCAGCAAAGGTTCCAGGTGCACCAGTCCAGTTCATTCACATGGCGGGTTTGATCTGACTCTTCATACAGTTACGGTACCGGTAAGGTAACACGAAGGTAAATGGGTCATGGATCATTGGGCTTGCATTCCAGTACCGGTACCGTAACGTGGGGCTTCAGCAGGAGAGAAACGCTTGACTTGGCATAGTGGAGGCAGCAGGCGCAATATCGCGACCACCTGAGCCAAACGCAGTAGCTCCTGACGTCGTTTGGATATCTCTACAGGTGCTGTACAGTATAGGATACTGCTGCACGTGATCAAAATAACCTTTCTTGTCGCATTTCGTCCCACCTAAGTCAGCGAGGATATGTTTGTACTTTTACGAGTTATAACGTCGAGAATCTGCTTCACTATCCATGTTTTTCTTGTGTTTTTTGTTGTTGTTGTGCCGTGCGGCGCCCCAATTTGTTGGCCTTCCAACGCTCCTTCAGTCGTCGCGCAACTGGGCCACCCACACAGCGCACGTATCATTCTATGCTGCGGTTTTCCATCCAGCAGAGCACCCGCAATCCATCCTCTCTAATCGATGAGGAGAGGGCGATCTGGTCCGTCAGATGCTGGTCGCCTGCTTACACAGCAGGTTTGCAAGTCTTCTTGTGCGCACCCTTCCAGTCCGCCTTCTGACAGTCCGCTCCACAGTAACGCACGACCTTGCAACGCGAGCAGACCAAGGTCGATGGCGCCTTGCACACACGGCAGCGTAGCGCAGCCTCGCGACGCTCAAGCAAATCCTTGTCATAGCTGTTCGTACACACACACAAAACATGAGCTCTCCGTACGACCTATTCTCATGCGATTTCAGCAGTGACCATTGCAGCAGCAGCAACGTACCCAAGCTTCTTCATATCACGCCACGTCTCCATTGGTTCGGCACTCGATTGCGTGTGGTACATATCCTTGAAGCCCTTCAGTGTGAGCCCTTTGTTCTCATCGCACTGGAAGTAGGTCTGGATCTCCTTGATCTCATCGTCCGAGAACGGCTTGCCGTCATTACAGATCTTGCTAAACGCCTTGAGGTTGTCAAGCGTCAACGCCTTGTCGGTGGGCTTTTCCAAGAACGAGATGAAGAGCTTGGTGAGACAGGCTTCAAAATCGCGCGACAAATTACCGTCCTTGCCGATGAGGATCGAGCGGATCTCGCTCTCTGATAGCTCATCCTGCTCTGGCTTCGCCTGCTTGCCGTTCTTTGGAGGGGCCATATTGATGTCTTGTTGCACTTGGTGGTTCCTGCTGGAATGCTTTGCTGTCGAGGCAAGACGAGCTGCTCCTTCCGGTAACCTCCACAACATCCCCACAAATAGAATACCTCTGTCAAATAATATCCTATGAGGAAATTGATTTCAGACGTAATCAGATTGACTCCAATAACACCACGACGCATGGATCGGAGTTTGATCGTAGCTTGCTCAAAACATGCACATTCTGCCGCTTTCATAGATGCAGCTTTAGCTCGAGAACATTGGACATGAAGGTGGCGCAAGTCTAATGCGCCTCACGAAGTGGCTCACTCTCCATCCAAAGGTCACTCCCGCTGAAGTGTCAACTGTCAGATTTGTTGTGACTCGTGAGATTTTATGCTGATCGATGAAAGAGTGACTGTGGATACTTTGCGCTGATTGGTTGATTCGTCGTTGCTTTCATCTCCCCTCGCTTCCTGGTGCCGCGTGTCCGCATTTGTCTGTGGTAGCAGACAGTTCTGTGACACAAAGCGTACATGCCACGTCCACCACACCACTAAAGCGCACTGCAGGAGACACATCAAAAAGTGAATACCGGTACCATCGCAGCACATAAAACCTTATCATCGAGGTTGTATGATATCATTTTCAAGAGGCTTTTGGCCACCACAACAACAGAAAAAAACAGTTGGTGGCTTCAAGAAGACAGCGCAAGCGAGAGCAAAGGCGAGGACGACGCCCACGAATTCAACAACCGAATCACAGCGAACGATCAAGCCA
The DNA here is from genome assembly GCA_023336165.1 of Pythium monospermum. Taxonomy (NCBI): domain Eukaryota; phylum Oomycota; class Peronosporomycetes; order Pythiales; family Pythiaceae; genus Pythium; species Pythium monospermum. The sequence goes on from JAADWJ010000198.1 coordinate 18,727, forward strand.
AGCCAAGCGGTGGCGGCGACAGGTGACAAAGGCCGACTGCTGTTTGGATTGACAGCCCAGGGAAGGTATTAATCCCAAGGTCAAGGTGATACTGGTACAAGCTGGTGAGACGAAAGACCCAACTAAAATAGTCTCGGCATAATGTTGGGTGACGGGAAAAGGGGCGGTCCATACCAGTCCACCGGAAGTAGCCGCACACTAACTGGTGTCAACCCGGTAACAACTCGAATGAACCCGCCGCCAGCGGCGTCTTCTTCATCCGCGCGGCACCCTGGCGTGATGGCCATGGAGCGGTCTCGACAAGCGTCGGTGAGCACGGCGACGTCGACGTACGATGAACAACCGAACTCGCGGTCCTCCCGATACTCGACGGCCTCGACTTCGTCCAACTTTTCGTCGGTTTCGTCGTCGACGACGGCGTCGAATATTGACCGATGGGCGCCGCAGCACTCGTCGTCGAGCGTGTGTAACAACTGCCATGAGAAATTTACGATCTTGAAACGATCCCATCGATGCCGCCGGTGCGGGAATCTGTTTTGCCAGAAATGCTCTCGCTTCAAGGCGCAGCTCGTGGGCCATACCCACCGCTCGCGGGTGTGTGAGAAGTGTTTCCCCAAGGCGCTCGCAGGCGGGCGACCGCCTGTGAACACCTTTATCCACCACAAAGCGTGGGTGCCGCGTGGCGTCTTCGCGCATATGCTGGGCTATTTGAACCACGTCGACTTGTGTCTCGCGTCGATGACCTGTCGCTTCTACTACAAGCGTGCGCTCTTGGATATCATGTGGCGTCCTCTGTACGTGCGCGAGTTTGGCGACGACGAAAACAGCCCACAGCGCGAATCGCTGATCGCCTTCCAGCGCGATGTCCACGGCATTGGCTTTGACAATTTGTCGTATTACCAGAAATACGCCATGCGCTGGACCGCACGCAAGGCCGCCGAAAAAAAGAAAAGCTTCTTGGTCATGTTGAGTCTGCTGACGTCGCTTGGGTTGAGCAAGTACGCGCCTCTTTTTGAAGCCGAAGAAATCGATATTGAGTCGTTGTGCTTGATGAACGCGGGCCACTTGCGTGACTTGGGTATCCCCGTGGGGCCTCGCATGAAGCTGTTGAATGCGGCGGCGTTCTTGGCCGATTTTAACGACGATGAAGAGCGGCCGTCGATGGAGACCACCGCCGTGACGCCTGTCGCGCGCTTCAAGCAGAAAAAGGCCGAAATGAAGCAATATAAGGCGTCGTTGGTGCGCCGCGTGCAGCAATCGGCAGTGCGGATCGCAATTCTCACGAACGAAGGCGAGTTGTGCAACGTCGGGTCGGGCATCATCATCCACGAAGGCGGCTTGATCGCGACGGCGCGCCATTGCCTGCAAGGTGAGCAGTTTGACTGCATCTACAGTGACGAGTATATGATCCTTGTGGCGCCGACCGAGACCACGTCGGCCTCGCCATTGTGGAGGTACCACGCGCGCGCGATCCCAGAGTGCTGTGATGAAGAACTGGATTATGCGCTCTTGCGTATTGACTGTGAAGTCATGTCGGACCCGCCAAGCGGCATTTATATTGGCGATGTGACCGACCGCATCATCGCACGCCAGTGGAACGTGACCAAGCTGGAAGGCACGTCGCGAGCGACCATCGGCAAGCTGCCCGCTGTGCTCATTGGCAACTCAAACAACGTTGAGCCAGGCGATGAGATGTGGATGTTTGGCTACCCTAGCAGTGGCCACAACACCATCACGGTCCACCACGCGATCTGCTCCGGTACCGACTCACAAGTGTACAATGGCGAAGAAGTGGACAAGGCCATGCTGCGTACGGCCGCGCAGCTGGACAATGGGTTTAGTGGCGGTGCGGCGGTGGATAAGAAAGGGCAGCTTGTTGGGCTCATTTCGTTCAGCGTGTTGCGTCAAGACCGCGTGCGAGCCATCAATATGGTCAAAGGAGCCATCCAACTCGCTAAGCGCAAGTTTGAGTACGCGTAACTTCGTTCTGGTGTTTTCTTCTGTTCAAGTCCGGTGTTTTCGTGTGTTTGCTTTGATTTTCTTTTCTCTTCTTTTTCTTTCTTTCTTTGTGAGTAGTTGAGTGAGGTGTGCTCCTTTTTCTTGCGTTAGGATTTTACAACAACGAGTGTAGTACTGGTACGAGCAACAGTACGTTAACAAAAAAACAATAAATGAACAAACATACCCATCAAGCTGTGCTGAACAAACCTTCATGAGCATCGAGACATGAAGTTGGAGACCCCATCTGATGAGATTTTGCAGTGTCACTGAATCGAGGTGTCACTCTATCTCACTCCCATCGATCGAATCACCCAAAAACCCATAGTTCAACCCCCGCGTTTTTGTTTTTGGAAGGCGCGGTGGTGTCTTGACTCTTTGCTTGACCTTCCCCACTGTCAGTTGTGATCGGTTTGCCTTCACGACAACCAGGAAACAGGCAAAAGCATGAGTCTCGAGCCAAAGGACGGCGAGCGCGTGGCCGTCGCGCTGTTCCCTGTGGACTATGAGACGGTCGAAATGGTCACGGACCAAGGCAAAGAGATCTTACAACAGTGAGTCGTTTCTGTGGTTGGCCTTTCATTGTTGCGGAAGAGGAAAACATACTGAAAACGTGGAACGGGGGGAAATATTAGGGATTTTTCAGAGGCCCAGTTGTTCCTGCACTCGATCCAAGAGCTGGAGCGTGTGCGCATGGAACGCAACAAGACCAAGAAACGCAAGATCACCGCCGCCATGAGTACCAATACCAGTACGGGCAGCCATAGCGTCGATAAACACGAGGAAAGCAAGAAATCCAAACTTTCGGATCCGGTGAACAACAGCAGCGCCGACAGCGATGAGCCAGTGGACGACGTTGACAACGATGAGAACGATATAGAGATGAAGCAGGAGGTAGCGAGCGAGGAAGAGCAAGAGCAAGAGAAAGCGGCAGGCGGCGCCAAGAAAGCGCGGGCAGAGAATGGGGTGGCCACGATGAATGGGCACGGCGATGATGACCAAACGGAACCAACTACTACTTCAAGCGACGTCATGGTCACTGCCACCGCCGACGCTGGCGCAGACGAGAAACATAACGACGAGCAAGAGCAAGAGCAAGACGAAGAAGAAGTGATTGACCCACGGATCCATTACCGCCCGATGGTCGCCGAGCTTCAAGCGTCGATCATTGAGTTGAACCAGCTGATCAATACGATCGATTTGGTGCGAAGACGTGAATATTTGGAAGATTTGCAGTGTATCCGAGAGAATACGACCGACAAGAAAGACGATTTGGAGTATTTGGTGGAATCGAAAGCCCACCAACTGAAAGAAAGCAGCAAGATTTTACTGGCAGGCGTCGATGCGTTGACGTTGACCGTGGAGAAAGAAAGCAATTTCTTTGACGGAGTCGATGAAATGATCCGCAAGTGGAAGATTTGTGCACCGATCCATGGCAATATCCCCAAGCCTTTCAGGGGCGGCGAGCCGCTTGCCGTGGACTGCAGCTTTGTCTCGGCAGGCTCACGGTTTGTGCCACCCACGCGATCGATCGCCGACTTGTCGTTTGCAGAGGTGCGCTTTTTTTTTTGTAGCTTGAGGAGACAGAGTGGATGCGTTGAAAGATATGATGGATATACTGACTGAAAACGGCCTTTTGAACAGCTGAGTCGAACGGAAAAAGGGCTGGTTTGTATCAAAGCGCCTGAGGAATACATGGCGCGTACGATCCAAGTCGAGCTCAAAGCGGTCGCGAGTGGCTCGGCCGGGTCGTACCGACTGCCTCCATTAAAGATGAGCACCATGTAGGTCCTTCTCCTTTCTGTGTTGTTGTAGTGGTGTTCAGTGGGTTCACTGAGATACACAAGTTGCCAGCATCTCACGGTTACTGTATCTGTCTGTGTGGTGCAACAGGACACGAGCCGCGCTGGATCGACTGGAGAATACGCCAGAAGACTTGAAGATCTTGGACGACCGCAATAGCTCGGTCTTGAAGGCAGTCCAGTTTTCTGTGTTTTGTGAAGAACTTTTTTACACAGTGATGCAAGAAGCGCTTTGGACGTCTGGGAACTGGAGTGACGCGGCGCTCAGCGCAACGAATACAAAGAAACCCGTGGCCAAGAAAGCCCAGCGAAGCAGTACGGACGATACGGGTGGTTCTGGACCTGGCAATGTCTCCGTCGTCGAGATCTTGGACGACGAAATTCGACTGCGGCTGCGCGACCAGTACGAGATGACCATCCGTTTGTTGGATGCACGGACAGTGAACGCGGTCGCCGCTTCTGTATCCGCCACGACCCGTGGACAACCAAACCCCCACGAGCCACACAGCGACGACCAGTTTTTGAGCGAAACGTGCCGATTTGCTTTGCTTTTACTGCAGCAAGAGATCAGACAACGCCACGGGCGGAACGATATTTCGCGGGGTATGCTGTTCACGAGCGCGGATGGCACGTCCCCTGCTGGCGTGTTGCTGGGCGTTCAGCAACACCCACAACCGGATGGTGACAAGTTTGACGGCACCAGCGGCGGCGGCGTGCTCGCAGCGGTCGTGACCACGGTGTCCCATAATTTGCTCAAGAACGAAGTCGCCACCTACTTGGATGATCTTTCCGCCAAGCTCGCGTGGCAGCAAATGCAATCGTCCGCGACGGGACGAATCTTGGAAGATGGATTGAATCAGCCCATTTGTGACTCGGTACGGGGCATCTACGTGAGCCCACGGTGGAAAACGTGCCCGTACGACTCGACGTTGACGGCACTGGATCTCCATATCGGCAAAAACTTCTCCACAGGTACGTACATGTTGCTACGGCTGCTGCCTTGGCTTTCGTATTGACTTGATTCGTTTATTTTTCGTGATTTTGTTTGTTCATTTACAGAAATACTGATTTCCGGTACAAAAATCCGGTTTGAAGATGGGCCAGGCACACTACGTGAGATTTCCAATCTTTCCGGCTTGAAACGTTTTGTCGAACAAACGATTTGCAGCCAAGTGGCGCAGTCACTGGATCGCGACTTTGCGTCCTTTGGGCTCAAGCAGTCGTCGGTGGATTTGGACCGCGCGAGCGTGCGGCTCTTTATCGCTGGTGAATGGGATGGCAGCTGCATTGGCGATGGCCGTGTGCCGGACACCAAGCCAACGTCGTGTATCGTCTTTGAACCGTACGTCACGCCGCAGCAAACGATCGCGATCAAGTGCGTGCTGCAAGCAGTCGAGACAGCGCGATTGGGCGAGCTGGGCACGACGCGCACGAATGGCAAGGGAGAAGCCAGGTACGAGGTTGAGTGGGTGCGGATACCAGGCACGAGCGACGTGGCCAAGGTCGTGTGGCTGCTCCAAAAAACGGCCGGTCTGCCAGCGTATTTTGCCCACTCCGCGAAAGAACGACGCAACGTTTGATAGGCCTCTTAGGCTTGAAACCGTAAAGAAAAAACGATTTTAGAGGCCTTTTTCCGTTTTCAACGGTATAAAACCTACTTTTGGAACGTCATTTTACCCACTATAATATAAGCTGAGCAAGAATGAGCATGCGATTGGATAAACCTGCAGTATTTCGATACTGTTACACTATTTGCTGCTCCCACGCATCTACTCTAGCTTACAGCCACGCATCAAATGCCCTCAGTGAGAGAGAGAGGCTTCTTTTATCTACTGCTTGGCTGGACGAGGAGCTGGCTCCTTGCCTGTGAGGCGCTTGTAAATTCCGTCGAGCTCGTCCAGCACCAGTTCATAGGAACCCGACGCTAAAAGCCCACGGTGCACTTGTTCATTCAGTCCACCAGGGGTCGCGCCTTCTTCGGCCATTTCATCAAAGGACTCGGTGGATTCGGCGCCGGCCTCGGCGAGCGACTTGAAAAAGGACGCCACAAAGCTTCGCGACGACGCGTCATCGACGCCGTTGGTGACGCACCATTTTTGGGTGCTGGCACATGTCGCATAAAAGTACGTGATCAGCGCGGTCATGCCCGTGAGCGTCGTGATCTCGGCCTCGGTGGCGACCATGACAGGCGTTCCAATTTGGGACAGCAAGTCGCGCGCAAACTCATTCACAGGGTACGCGAGAATCGGGCCCGACCGCTTCGACGAGCTTGTCAACGGCACCGTGCGCACGACGTTTTCACGCGGAAGCTTCACAAGTTCCACAAGGTCTTCGTATGGGATGGTCGCCATCATGGACACGACTTTCTTGGACGATGCAAACGTGAGCTTTGGCAGCTCCTGATGAAAATGAGGGATGTAGAATTTTCAGCATGGAGGCAAATAACATCACACACACAACCAGAACAAAAAAGAAGAACGCACCTCCTTGGCGATGTCTGGCAACAAACCGATGAAGATGACGTCGCTCTTGTCGATGATCTCTTGGTTGGTCGCGCCAATGCTCACGCGCGTTGGGAATTTCGCGACCAGTGCGTCGGCCTTGGCCTTGGTGCGCGCCGACACCACCACGTGCTTTGGCTGCCAGCCGCCGTCACTGCAAAAGCCAGTCACCACGGCCGAGCCAATCTTACCAGTGCCCAATAGGCCAATCGTGATCTCAGTGGAAGGTGCCATGTCTTTCTGATGTGCTTTGTTCTGCTCTGCTCTGCTGTCTGGTGGTCGGCAGATTTGCTTTTGGTTGTTGTGACAATTTTGCAAACAAGAATGCGGATCAACTCGCCATGACACAGATACAAAATACCGGTGACATACCGGTTTGTGATGTGAAAGAAACCGGTACCAAACCGATATTTACGTCTGGACAAAAACAATGTTTACGTTAAACGTTATCCTTGTTTTTGGTTTCTGTTTTTCTGTTGAGCGTTGGGACAGCATCGTTTTACTATGAGCTCACACACCACAAGAATTTTTTTTTTTTTGGACAGAGCGAACTACTACTGCAGTAGTACGTCGTATTGATATTTTTATACATACTACAACCACCGGTCCAGAGAATATCATTTCCAAAACTAAAAAACACCCAAAAAACCCAACTCATCGTAAATCGTCCAGCAAGCTGCTTTCGTTGTTGGAATGGAGAAACTCCAAGATTTGCTCAAACGTTGGTCGTTTCTCTGGCGCGCTCACCCAGCAAAGCGTCATGAGCTTTTTAAAATGAGGAGGGCAATTTTCCGGGATCGTGGGCCGTAAATTGTTGTTTAAAACACCCAGCGCGGCTTGAATTTGGCAGAGCCCATCATAGGGACACGCGCGTGTGATGATCTCCCAACAGACCACGCCAAAGGAAAACACATCGGCCTTTTCAGTGTACTTTTCAGCCGCCAACACCTCTGGCGCCATCCACTGGGTCGTGCCACAATTGCCGGTCATCGTTTGGAAATGGGCACGTACACGGGCCAGTCCAAAATCAGAAATCTTGATCGCGTACGAAGTATCGACCAGTAAATTGGGGCTTTTGAGATCGCGGTGTAAAATGGGCGGCTGGAAAGAGTGTAAATAGTTCATGCCTAATGCCGTATCCCGTGCAAATCTGTGTTTTTTTTAAAAAAAAATAAAAAAAATATCATATCAGTATTATGCCACACGCAAAAAATAAATACTCAAATATTTTAAGAAACATACGTCATTTGTTTGTCATGCTCGATCACATTTTCTTGCCGTAAGACGTTCCATAGCGAGCCACGTGGCAAATATTCGATCACGAGACACCGCGTCGGCGGCTCCAAGCACGCACCCATCAACAAACAAATGTTGGGATGTCTATAGAAAACATAAAAAATCAGTTTTAGACACACAAAAGAAGTATTACACAAGTATTACACCCACAAAACACAAGTTTACCACCGTACCGCAAGATGCTCATGATCTGGACTTCGGTTTCAAATTCTTCCAAGATATCGGCAGTCAAGTACTGACAAACAAGGATCTTGACCGCCACGGTCGTGCCGCGCCAGCTTGCTCGATGGACCGTGCCAAACGCGCCCTGACCGATCATTTCGCCCACGCGAAGCTCAGTAAAGTCAATGTGGAGAGATTCGTTCTTGTGGCACCGCGCAGGCAGCTTGTCTTTCTTGCGCGGCGTCATCGCGACGTTGCCGACACCGCCTCCGCCGCCCGGCCCATTTAAAAAGGGTTGGTCGTGAGCAAATCCACCCGCTTGCGCTGCTTGTTGCCCAACGAGCGTGTCATCGATGGGAGCCGCCGAGGTCTTGACGTACATGGGCGAGTGGAGAAACAACGGGATGCGCGCTTTGCGAGCCACTTCAAGTTGCATTTGCGCGGGCGGCGGCACTGCGTCTCGCACAAACTGGCGCTCCATGACAACGGTCTTGACGTCTGGCTTGGCGGGCGTGGGTAGTGGGGTACTGGCTGTGGGCGTAGTCGCTCGGCTCTCCCGGTCGTCGCTTTGGTCGCCATTACCGCCACCACCGATCATGAACGGAGCCGGGTGCACGTCGTCTGCGGTGAGGCCCGACATGCGGCTCTCCAAGTCATCGTCGAAGCCTTCGGTTTCTTCATGATGCGTGTCAAACGGGTCGTCATTCAACATGGAGTCGCGTAGACTGGGTTGGTGCTGTTGCTGTTGTTGCTGTTGCGGTTGCTGATGGTGGTGGGCGTCTGGATGATAGAAAGGCGCGTCATCGCTATGATGATGGTGGTCCCCATACCCCAAATCGCCAAAGTCTATTCGGTGGCTGCTTCGTGGCGCAGCAGATGAGCCAGTGGGGGTCTGGTGGCTGGTGCGCAGGCCCATCTCTGGGTCGGCGACCATCGTGGACGGCGCCACGGGCGTCGCCATGGCGCTGTTGTTCGGGTTGGTCGCTGCGCTGTGTGCTCGTCGTCGCATGGGTTGCTTGGCTTGGTTGTAGTAGCCAGGTTGTTGCACATTCTTGGTGTATTGGTGAGCCTTCTGCAGCACCGCGAGCCCATGGTGGCCCGCTTGGCGTGGCGAAAGCGGCGTCTTCATCGCTGGTGGGAGCAATAGTGCGCTTCCCGTGACGGGCGAGCCCACGGGATGGAGGAAGGGGACGGCATCTGGCTCCACGGGACTGGACTTGCGCGCTTTGCCGTGTGCGTGGAGCTGCCGCCGATGGAGCTCGTCGTCCTCGTGGATGGGGTTCTCGCGAAGGAATCGCACGTACATCAAAATCGCCAGCACCAGGAAGCACAGAGAACCCGTGAGCACTGGGTCCATCCCCAGCATTTGTAAGAAATCTAGTCGCGTCGCCGCGCTGCCTGCTTCCGTATTGATTTGATCCACAGAGATAGAGCAAAGTGCAGCGCTTGTGACTATCTGCCCTGCGTATTCCTATCACTCAATGCGTGATGCCGGTCGGTCGCGGATCCAGTGTCTTTTTTCGTGGCGGATCGGATCGGATACCGCCCCACCCCTCACTGTGAAGCGAGCCCACGAAATCAAAACCTTGTCTGTCAGGGCGGCACCCACTCGCACTTATTCTCGTTCGTTTGCGCTGGGGGTGTCGTCGTTGCCTTGCGCGCGTCGACGGCAAACAGCCAATCTCAATTCAAATGTCTGGGTAATTTTAACCCGCTTTTTGTTTGTGTTCTGGACTTGTGGAACGCTGATCATGCAGTAGGGGTTGGGGGCTGCGACCAGAGAGAGAGTTTGGGACCCAAAACGCAAGTGCAACGTCACAGACGCAATAAAAAGAGTAACCCCATGGGTTACACATTAGAGTGACATACCCTCGCTAAAGTGACATACCGCACCAATTTTTTATTTTAATTTTTTTTCCCACGGGCGAAATCAAAACGCCATTTTTATTTTTTATTTTACGGTCCAAAACCCACAACAAAACAAACTTCCAAGCTCAAAAACATAGTTTTACGCATCGTCAAACCCCTCATTCGACAAGATATGATGGAGAGCCGCTTCAAACGTCGCCAAGTAATACCCAGATTCACTGCGACGCTTCTCTGGGTCACACAGCCGATTCAGCAAGACTTGCGTCAAAATGGGTGTCGCCAGGTCGCTGTGGACGATCACGTAGATGAAAATGGGTAGAAAATCGTCCCCACTGAGCACATCCTCCTCCTGCTCCTCCTCTTGCTCATCCTCTTGCCCCTTCTCGCGGCCCGTGGTGGTACCAGCCAGAGCTTCATCGGTCCGTGGTTCTCTTGAAGACGGTGTCGTCTTGGATTTCTTCTCCGCACGGTACAGGCGACTCTCGGACCGATGCAGTGTATGGATTTGGTGAGCGGTCGCGACCAATTTGCGCATCTTATCCAGTGGCAAAAACGCATCATCAATCTCCTTGATGGATTCAATGACTGCTCGCCAACTGCTCAGCGAGATCTTGGTCACCGGGATGCCGAAATAACTCTGTGGTTTGCCACGCAGCTGCGCGACCCGTTGCTTGAAGAGCTGCTCTTTTTGAAGCACACGAAACTTCATGTACATGGTCAAGTCGGCCATCAACGGCACACAAATTTTCTCTTCCAGCTCGTGGCGGATCGCATCCGAGACAAGCGTTTGAAGCTTGTCGTTGCTGGTCAACACATCGTCACCGAGCAAAGTGTTGACGTACGAATTGCGACGCAAGCCTCCACCAGCCGCAGCAGCACTGCCGGGTTCGTTCCAGAGGTCGTTGGTCGTGAAATACTTCATCAGCCGCTCCACGTGGGTGCGCATTTCGTCGTACCGGTGCTCCAGCATATACTCTTGCACGCCATCCAGGATCGTACCGACTTCTTCGACCACGTTTTTGCCCGGATCGACGCCGTTTTGCTTGAGTTTCGCTAGAAATTTGGCACAGGCCTTGCCTTCGGGAGACGTCGGGTCGTTCACGGTGTGGTACACGTACACGCGAAGCTCGCGCGAGATGGGCTGCGTGCGGTTGCGCCGCAAGATGCCCTCGTGAGGGACATCCAGGAATTGCTGCAGTTGCTTGAGCGCACAGCCGTCAAGAAACGTCATGGGCGGCGGCGTCACCAACGCTGCAGACACACGAAGGAACGCTTCTAGCACAGGAGCGCGGTCGCACGCAAGCTCATGAGCCGATGCACGGCTGTGGCTGCGCCGCGCAGGGAACCCACACTCGCTCACGCGACTCGACAGGCGGCACAGCTAGAGTGTAGGTAGCAGCCAACAGTCAGAGTTGAGAGTTAGAGACGAAGCACCAAACAGCAGGCTAGATGAACGCGTGAAACGCACCTTTCGATACAGTTTGTAGAATTCTTTGAAGCGCTTTTTCGTGAACCACACGACGCCCGTCTCTACGTCCACCACGCGGAGGACGTACTCCATGTGGCTATTTGTACGACTCGCTCGATGGGAGTTGTTGATGACTCGAATTGAAAGCGCTTGCCGGATTCCTAGATGCCCGCACAGCAATCCATCCAGCCAGAGTCAGTAAAAAATATATACCACTCTCGCCTTGCAAACGCTTATGGCACTCACGAACCTTTGACCTTGAGCAGTAGCAAATGCCACTCATGGTCTGAGATCATCTTGTCCATGTTCATCGTCGTATCCATCAGCTAATCATCGTCACCAGCATCACAACAACAACAACCCAGGAAAGTCAGCCATATACTGTACCCCAACAGAATCAGTTCGTTAAAATCAATATCCCATTTCTCACCATCTTGGACGGTTGAATCTTGGACACGATCAACGCGCGCAACGTATCCAGTTCATGAGAAGAAATCAGCCCATGGCGGTAGATCTCACTGGCCTTTGACAACAGTTCAAAGACCAAGTGCGGTTCTCGATGGCGGATCCGTTTTTCAGCTTCGGTCAAATCCAGTTTGCTGCGCTTGATCACGTCAATGTTTGCGGTGCTCAGTATGCTTTGTCTTCCCTCGTCGTCGTCATTTTCGTCCCCACCACCAGCTGCTTCGCCACCGATGTCCAGATCTTGACGCAGCTCTTCGGGTAGAAATTTCTTATTCATTGAATCCGAGACCATTTGGCTGCTCTTGCGCATGGTCTCGCTGTCGAGCACGGGCGTCACGACGTCTTCTTTGAGATCCTCGCCGTCCGATCCAAACTCTTTCCCATACAACGTGCCGTCGTCTTCGGCCAGCACACTGGACTTGTCCGACTGGTCGTCTACGGTCGTGGAATCCCCCGTGGTCACGTAACTTGCCTTGGATTCCAAGTCCTCGTCGTCCAGTATATCGCGACGGAACTCGTCGTCCAGCAACAACTCACTGGGTCGTTCATCTCCGGTCATCTCTTCGTCGTCCGATCGCAAGTCTTCTGCCACTGCAGTCCCGTCATCGTCTGGCAGCTGAAATCCATACAATACATACGAAATATACTCAGTTAGAAAAACCACTATGCAGTCCATGGAGTACTGTGCTGATACAGTGACGTACCCTCAGAAAATCATCTGGCAGCGGGTTCTTGGCAGGTATCCTCAGTGCAAACCCATTGGCCTGTTCGCGCTTGATATTGCTTTCTTCTTCGACTTCTTCCATGTTGAGAATCGCGGTGATGGTATCCTCCATGACGTACGCATTCGCTTCCAGCATCATGTGCAACGCGCCACGGTCCCACTTGCGGAAGATGGACTGCAGGATATCCAGACCCCGTGTGATGGCCTCTTTATTCGGTTGCGGCTGCAATGGAACTGGTGGTGCAGCCGCCGCTGCTGGGTATGGTGATGCAGTGGATCCTCTTCGCTTGGACGAAAACAGTTTCCCACTCAAGATGCTTTTTTTCTTCTCCACAGGCGCGCTGGGCGGCGCTGGAGAGCACGAGCGTGGGCCAAAGGCTGGGCTCATGGACGCGTTTTCTTTGTGTTTCTTGTCCTTGGAGCGTGGCTGTTGCTGCTCGCTGGAGCGCCACATTTTCCGTTCCCCACCGAGATGCATCGCTGGGATCATCGAGTCAAAAAAAGCGCGGGGTTCAACCAGACAGCGGGGATACCTTCGAGAACGGTGTCTTTGGAGCGTACACAGTACAGTGCTGCAGCCACACAGCACAAGAGCTTTGACACAGAGCGTTGCAGATACTACCGTACTGGAAAACTGCGCAAGGATAGATAACACAGAGGCTGCCGAGTCGAAGCAGATACAGATACCGGACGCTCGTTCTCGTTGGACGCTTGATGCTTCTTCTCACAGTTTTCTTGGAGCAAAAATGGGATACCGGTACCCGTATCCCTCTATAACGGTTAAGAACCTTCTGTGTGCCGGTGTATACATTATCAGAGGGCAAATCATGTATTATAGAAGGTTCAATGTGCTTCAATGTACTGGCATTAGTCAGAAAATCACCACAAACAGGAAAATCATCAAAATGAGCACGATGAAGATCTTGATGATCAACGAGCGATTGCCCGAGACCATGCTGAACAACTTGAGCAATTCGCTGTGGGAAGCTTCGACGTTTGCTTGTCTGTTTATTTCCGTTGTATCATATCAAGCATCCGTTAAGAACAACAAGACAACGTAGAGCTCAGGAGGGAATAAGAAAAGAAAAAAAACGTACGCAACGTCCATGTCGTCATCAATGCGGCTGATGATCTCTCCCTGTTGGACCACCATATCGGCCATACGAGTGTACATACCGGTGATCTATATATGATAAGGACAGAGAAAGATGTCAATACAAAAAAGCGACTCGGCCTGGCCCAACTGTCTGTCCGTCAGTACCTCGACGATGGTGCTTTCCACATTTTGTGCATTCTGGTAGCGTGTCTTGGATTCGTTGCGAGGAATTTGCTGCTGCATCAGTTGTTGGTTGGCTCCGTATCCGCCACCGGGGGTCGTGGACTTTTGCGGTTGCATGAATGCACTGGCACCCAGTGGAGCTCCTTGTCGTCGACGAAGACCCATTGGAGTAAGAGCGGGAGCGACAGGGAATCCTACGTGTCGAGAAAAAAAATGAGATAACAGTTACAGTTACTATTGGTTGTTCGCAACGTTCTGTCCGTGACGATAATCCCCCTCACCGTTGGGTATAGAATGTGGGTTTGCGTATCCGTCGTTGGGTTGACGCTGCGCATCCAGCAGCGGAGCTCGAGAAGGATCTGTTGCAGATGGTTGTCTGAATAGACTTCCGCTGGACTGTGGCACTGCTGGCGCTGCCGTTCGTGCAAAGAGCGGAGCATTGATCTGCACCATGGGACTCGCGCCGCCATGGGAAAACTTGCTGCGCCGTGTGCTCCGCTCTCGGATCGTCGCAGTATGCTGCTGGAGAGCGACCTGTATGACATCAATTCCACATCGTTTCAGAAGAACGAACACCTCCAATACGTATGGTTCAGTCGCTGCTCCCTCCGTACATGGAACTGCTTAGCGTTTTTGGCGCATCGCGACTTGAGCGACTGTGTGACGACTGTGAAATGCGCTTGGTAGTGGCCATGGTTCCGCCCACGCTGCGCGTCAATGGACTGCTGAAAGACCTGAATGTTCTTTTCGATACCCGCGAGCTCTTTCTTCAGCAAATCCGTCAGCGACGCGATCTGCGAGGTCGGATCATCGCCAATAATGGATTTTTTGGAGACAAGATCTTGCAGATCGCGCAGGAAAAGCTCCTGCTGGCGCAATTGGTCCGCGATTTGCTGCCCCCTGCGAGCGTCTATAGAGAGAGGCTTGTATGGCTGGGGCTTGCTTTGGCCATTGTCAAAGAGGACCGTGATCTTCACAAAGTCGCTCGTTCGATCCATTTTTATGAAGAGCTTTTTGAACTCGTCAATTCGTCAATTGCAATTTTGCCACGCGTGAACACTGTTGTCCTGCTAAGTACGTGGAGGGTAACCCTGAATATAACCGCACTTAGGCGGTTTCACCACTGTGAACTGGTTCTCAGGGTGTCTATTTGCGTAAATTCCTGAAACGTTCATTGACAGAGACCTGCGTCAATCACAGCAACACAACCGTAAGCAATGGAGAGAGAGGAAGCGGCGTTGCGCGCCAAAATCCAGGCCGTGAAGAACCTGCTGCAGGTGAAACATCGCCCACCAGTGAGCGTGCGCTCCCGCGCCCCAGCAGTGTCATATTCGAGCCGGTCGGCGCCATACTACCACCGGAAACCGACTATTCATGTGCCCTCCAATAAATCGTGGACGCGGCCTGGTGCGTCAGCGGCGCCAGTCGCCAAAGCCACGACGAGTACGAGTGCAAACAGAGTGTGGGTGAACGAGAATGCCTCCCGTCCAGCCTACAAACCCACCGTTGTTGTGGAGACGGCCACAACGCGTCCCAGTGGCGGTGCCGCAGCCACACTGGCGATGAAGAAGTCGCCATCCCACATGAGCTTCGCCAAGTACTCGTTCAATTCGTGGATTATCCAGACTCTCCAATGAGCCACAAACGGATGAGTGGTGACTTTTGTGTGTGTGTGTATGTGCTCTGAGATAGACGCGTACGGAATCGCATGCAGCTCCAGTTGCTCAGGCTTGAAGACGGTGAGTATGCAAAAGCCAACGGCGGTTTCAGCCTCGTGCGCTCGGGGGTCAGCAGACCGATAACACAAGCCGCGGGGCCCACACAACCGATCGACTTGATGAAGAGGAGTTCATTGGCGAGCGTGCGTGGTGGTGTCAACAGCAGTAGGAGACAGAGCCTTGTTGGAGCCACGTCCGGTGGAGGCTCGATCTCGACAGCGTACGTGATCAACAGCAGCCTACCAAGAAACAGGTACTGAGGGAGATGGAACTGACCTTGGGGTTTTGTCTTTTGATCGGTAGTGCGCGTGCCCAACTGGCGGTCAACCGAGCCCGTGTCAATACACGCAGCAAGCTCAAAGCAGTTCACACACGCACAGAGTATTGCCGCTTCTTCAACAAATTCGGCAAGTTGGTCCATGGACAACGTCCACACATCACTGGCGCTTGTCAACCATCTTGGCTGGCTGTCCAGGCAAAAAAAATGGACTGATGCACTGACCCGTTTTTCCCACTGGATCACAACAAACAGGTTTCTGTAGCAACCAAAATGAATGCAAGTTCCTCCACGATAGCCGACGCGTTGCGCTGTGTCGCAAGTTTGCAAAAGGCAAGTGCACCGATGAGAAATGTGCGCTTTCTCATGACAAGGTACTGTCTTGGATACACGCCTACCCACAGACTGATGAAGCAAAGGATTCTGATGGTCATCGTCGGGGCTGCCTCCTCTCTCTCTGTGCAGAACAAGATGCCTGTGTGCACGCTGTTCTTGCGCGGTGCATGTACCCGCGACGACTGCCGTTTCCGCCACGTGAAAGTGAACGGGTCGGCTCAAATTTGCGATGCCTTTTTGAAAGGCTACTGCCCATTAGGATCAAGCTGCACACTGAAACACGAACGGCTTCCGTCCAAGAAACGGGCGCTTGCAGCAGTGGCCACCAATGCAGCAGCAACAAACAGCGGCCACCGTGGCGCCAAGCAGGCAAAGGCAGATAACTCGTCGCTTTCGGTGGTACCAGGTACGTCATCTCAGCCAGCCCCACCTTCCGTGGAGTTGGCTGTCATGATCCCACAGGGTGCAACAGCCAGTAGCTCTACAGCGACCGGTAGTAACAGTGGTAGTAGTAGTACCAGTAGTATTACACTGATCGAGACGGACACCAAGCCAGCTGCTAGTGCTGCTGCTATTGGTACTGGAGAGACGCTGTCGGCCATTCGCCCAAACATTCGCTTTGCACCACGCCATCAGAGCTGCATGTTACCATCGCTATTGGCTCTTCACAAAAAGAAATGAAAAAAAAAAA
>JAADWJ010000199.1:0-35235 GCA_023336165.1 Pythium monospermum
CTTTTTTTTTTTTTTTTTTTTTTTTTTTTTTTTTTTTTTTTTTTTTTTTTTATTTCAACATCAGATGGAATCATTGGAAATCAAACAGTGCGTTTGTAGTCGTAATATTGTCAGCGGATATGATCGTCCTGGGAAGCTTCACCACCACCCCCTCGACTTCCAACTCGAAGCTGCTGCAAGATACTTAGAGCACATGGAGCATGGGTCCGGACGCGCCCGTGCCGATCATGAGCTCTTGGCTGTCCACCAAGACCGTGTGCAAGTACGCGATGGCGCTCTTGACCGCAGCCACCATGTCAAACGTCTTGGCGTACTGCGCTGCGATCGCCGCGGCCAGCGTGCAGCCCGTGCCGTGGGTGTTGCGGGTCGCTAATTTGGCGTTGGTGATGATATGGAACTCGTTCTTGTGGACATCCAGCAGCACATCATGGACAGTCGCACTGGTCTTCAAGTGGCCGCCTTTGACCAGCACAAACAGCGAGCCAAACGCCGCCAGATCTTGCGCGGCTCGCTTCATATCGTCCACCGATTCAATCACTCGGTCGTTCAGCTAGGCACAGCGACAGTACGTCAGTATTTTGCAACCACAAGACAAAGAGAGCCAGCTCCTAGAAGGGAGTTGCTTGCTGCTCACCATGGCCGAAGTCTCTGGAATATTTGGCGTGATGATGGTCGCCAATGGGAAAAGCTTCTGGACCATGCACTCATGGGCGCTGTCTTTGAGAAGCCGATGACCACTTGTGGAGACCATGACAGGATCCACAACCAGTGGGAGCTTACGTGCTTTTAAGAGCGTCGCGACCATCGTGATGATCTCTTCGTTGAACAGCATCCCCGTCTATGCACAACAAGACATCATCAGTGGTCTTATAATTATGACGCTTTTGTTTTGGCGATTCTCGTACCTTGACCACGTCGGTGCCGATATCATCCAGCACGCACTTGATTTGGTCGGAAATCTCGTTCACTGGGATCGCGTGGATGCCGTGGACGCCTTTGGTGTTTTGCACTGTGACTGCTGTGATCGCGGTCGTGGAGAACACGCCCAGATTGGTGCAGGCTTTCAAGTCGGCTTGGATACCCGCGCCACCGCCGCTGTCCGAGCCAGCGATCGTGAGCACACGCGGTGGCACACGGCGCGTGGGTTGCATGGCTGGCTGCGAATACAATGGGAACGACCCACGCGCTCCAAGGGCCTTGAGAAAGACCACGAGCTCGGCTTTGCTGTGGACCGAGGCAATAGCCACATCACCACTCCCTTCACCGTCACTCTGCTGCGAGGAGGATGAGGGCAAAAGAGTCGCAAACAACGGCACACGCTGCTGCTGTTCTTGCTGCTGCGATGGTGTTTCTACCGATGGCTCCACGGTGGAGATCTGGACGGAAAACGTTTGTTGTTGCTGGTTCATCTGGATATTGTCGACGATGTCGACGTCGACAGTCACGGTGTACTCGCCTGGGTGGAGCGACGCGAAGATGCCGAGGTCTTATTGTTACAGTATGAATCTATGTGAGAACGAACCTCTGCTGGGGGTACACAGGTCCCTCACTGTATACCCGTTGGACTCCGCTGCTTCCAAGATTCGTACCGATGCCGTTGATCACTTGTTGGTCGCCGCTGGATCCGAGGTCTTTTTGATATTTACCAAAGCAGACAGACACACACATAGACACATAAGTCCCCCCACTCAGCCGTCCCTCCGCCAGTATTAACTGGATCAGGTTCAAAGGGTAAACTTCTCAGCCATTTCCAAAATCCCCCACCTCCATCTTCATCTCTCTTAGCACTTCTTCAAGCGAGAGAGAGAGACTCAGGCGACTGGGAGAAGAGAAAAGAGGGCGCCCCTCGCTGATGTCGGTCGGTTAACCACCCAGTTCTTTTGTCGCCCAAAAAACTTTGACCACTCATTCCTGGGCACTGTGGAGATCCACGCCACCAGCCACCACTGGGAAGATGGCCGCGCTCTGTGGGATCTCCATGGTGCATAAAACATGCAAACATAAAGTACCTTCACACGACAAAAGCGTCTCATCCATGATACTCGCGTTGATACAAATCGGGAAGGCAAGCGCCTGTGGAGGAAACACGTTTGCAGCACGCGCCATGGGGAAAAACTGTTCCCAGAAGCCCAGCTCCAGCTCCATGGCTTGATTGTACAACGGCAAAAGCGTCTCGTACGAATGGCCTTCAAGAGCCGCTGTCTCGTTCAGCAGCGTTTCCTTCACGTGAGCTGCCGCCTGGTCAAATAATATCTCACATTTATCAGGAAGGTTTTTGGTTCTGGGTGAGACAGATACCGACCCACAAAACGAACCTCAAACGCTGCGCTCGAGTACGAATCGATCCATCGCTGGTACGGGTTCGCAGTTGATTTTGCCTGGCCATTGGCCGTTGCAATGGTCGCGGAAGCTGCAGCGATTTGCTGGCCGATGAACGCGTACAATCGCATACACGGCGCCATGGCCGCCAGGATCGGTGCGACCGAGTCGCTGCGACGCGCCGTCGCCAGGAGGAAGTTGACGTAGCTGAGCGCGGCTGGCGTTGGATGCACCACGGCGTCCACCCGGGACAGATCGATGCCAAACGACTACCAATGAGCCATGTGAGAGAGGGCCGGTAGCATTGTATACGTATAGTTACAGTACCTGAAGAAACGCCGAGTGGGTGCGAAGCTCATGCTCGATGCCGCTCATGAGACGCACCAACGCGAGCGTGTGGTCCGCGTGGGAGGTCTTGGTCACGGCAAACGCGTACGCCTTGGTGAAGGCATTGAGAAAATACGCGTCTTGCAACAAGTACTCCTGAAAGTCTTCCATCGCGAGTGTGCCAGCGGCAAGACTCGCCACAAAAGGGTGGTACAACGACTGGAATGCCTTGAGTTGCGTTTGCTGCCATAGACGCGTCGCGATGGGCGGCGCCATGGAGCTCTCGGCCGTGGTGGTCGTTGGCGTCATACTGGAAAGCGCTGGTGCCTGGTGGTTCGTGGTTTGCTTTTTTGATGGGCAAGTTGTGGACTGAAAAATGACGCAACCAAAACTTCCAGAAATCGAGTAGGTTTCCAGGATTGGCTCCTCGAACTTGTCCAAGTTCCAGTCAAGGAATGTCTGACCTGCCAAACACGAAACGACGCCGAGTATCGGTATAGAGGGGGAAAGCAATGGGAATGGAGCTCTCCTGAAAGCAGAAACGAAGATGGAGGCTGATGCGCCACCACCGCCGATCGTGCTACGCACAGCGACGGATCTACCACCGGAGGATCTTCAGGCCGAGGTACGTGCGCTCCTGCTGCTGCTGCTGCTGCTGTTGTTGCTACCACTTGGGAGAGAGAATAGAAAGCCAGCTCTTATCAAACGTGCGTCGTGTGTGGCATGTACAGTTTCTTCGGTACGCGATCCCTGCTGGTGATGTGGCCTCCCGTGTCCACGCCTTGCAGCGCATGTACAATGACGAGTACGAAACGTCACAGCGCGAGTACGAAGAGTACTTGAAACACCAGCAAATGAAGCAAATCAAACAAGAATACGATGCTGCGGTCCAGGAAATGAAAGAGCTCGAACGACGTGCGCTTGCCAGGGATGACAAGACCACGACGATCGTCAAGCAGGCAAGGCAGCGCTTGTGTATATATATACACCTCAGTTCCATTCGAAAAGCAAGAGAAAGCCTGCTAAGATATGAGAGTGTGTGTCCTGTGCTGTGCTGTGCTAGATCGCAGCGAATGCGACGCCAAAGCATCTCGTGATCCGCAGCCTCTCGCCGCTTGCGTGCTGTGCGCTTTTGCGCACCATGCGCACCAACACCAACGTGGTCACACTGGACCTGTCCAACAACCACTTGAGTGACGTCATCAGCGATTCCCTGGGCAAGATGCTGCAAAAGAACAAGCGGCTCCGTGGGCTCCACCTGGGCTTTAATACGCTCACATCGGCAGCGCTTGACCCACTGGGCAAGGCTCTGCAGCGCAACACCGTGCTCACGTCGCTCAGCATCGAGTCCAACCCGACCATGGCGAATACAAACGCACCGTCCACAGCATCAAGCCAGGGCCATACTGCCACTAGTTCCAGTGACGGCAGCAGCAACAGCCAGAGCAAGACACTCGCGGCCTTCGACTCGTTCTTTCGCGCCGTCGAGACCAACAGCACGCTCACATCCCTCAACCTGTTCAACACGCAAATGAGCTTTGACGTGGGCCGTGCGTTGGCCCGCGCACTCACCAGTAACTCCACTCTTCAAGCGCTTGAAGTCGGTGGCAATTCCATTTCTCAAAACGACCTAGCGACGATCACAAAGGCGCTACAACGCAACCAACAAATCCAAGCGCAAGCACAAGACAAGAACGCCTTGTTGTGCCAGACGATCCGTCAAAGCGCTGCAAAAATACACGAAACCCATATCAACGAGGCCAAGCAAGTCGCTAATACCCAGTGGCATGATGCCAACGCTAAAGAGCGCGCCGACCAGCGAGAGAAAGACGAATGGCATCGTGCGCGGTGCCTCGCGGAAGATGAAATCCGCGTCGCGATGGAAATTGAAGCCCAGCAAAAAGTGTACTTGCAACAAATCGAAGACAAAAAAAATGCCAAGCCCAGCAAAGGCAAAAAATAATAAATAATAGCAACCAGAAAAAAAAATACTCAAAAAAAAAATGCAGTGGAAATATTTTTTCAAACATTTGTGGCCTAGGAATTTATGCAGACGGCGGCGATGGCTCGGCGGCGGCGGCGCCTGCACCAAGGGTGGCGTACCCTCGGTTCTTGAGCGAGACGTTGTACGCCGAGTACTGTTCATCGGTCTCAGCGAGTTCTTTTTCAATCTCCAAAAAGGACGGGATCTCCAGCCGCAACGCTTCATTGTCC
The DNA here is from genome assembly GCA_023336165.1 of Pythium monospermum. Taxonomy (NCBI): domain Eukaryota; phylum Oomycota; class Peronosporomycetes; order Pythiales; family Pythiaceae; genus Pythium; species Pythium monospermum. The sequence continues at coordinate 4,861 of JAADWJ010000199.1, forward strand.
AGCCCACTGGACGCTTGGATATGAAGGATCGCGAGCCCGACCATGGACGACGGCTCTTTGTACACGTGGATCTGGAACGACTGGTTTTTGTACAAGAAGCACATCCGCTGCTGCTTGATCACGAACCGGTCCGGGTCGATCCGGTGGCGCACAGCGTACGAGTACTCACGGGCGCTGAGCACACGCTTCAAGTGGACACTACAGTACACAGAGAGACGAGTGATTAGCCTCGCCTAGCTAAGATAAAACTAAGCCAATTGAAGCACGTACTTGTCGCCTGTTTGCAAGTACCGCACGGTGGTCATGCCGTACGCTGGGATGCCGTACTGCGAGCGGCACCGCACAAACGAATAGTCCTTGGTCAACTTGGTGACGTCCGGTGTCAAGTACACTTTTTCGACTTCAAAGCATTCGTGGTGGATGGGCAAATTCAGATGCAAATTTGGAGGCATCTTGAGCAAAAACTTGCGTGAGGCCTTGACCGTCGTCGGGATGCCACACAAACCAGCCGCTGTATCCACAAGCCGTTGCATTTTGCCTTCAAAATTCGTTGAATTGTCAAACACAAAAAGCTTGGGGTGGCCGATCCATGCGCGGCAAGTGCGCGCGTCCACGTCACGCGCCTGTTCGATCGATTCAATGCGGATGCCGTTGTTTTCCAGTGTGTAAAACTTTTCCGCGCCGTCGGCCGCCGTGACCAAGTGGAACACGGCAATGTAGCGACTGTTGTAAGCATAGCAACAGTGTGAGCCATCGCTTCCAGAGAGCCAGGCATAGAGAGGGAGAGAGCAGGAGAGAACACTCACGTGTCCCGGAGCGTCACAGTGTCGAGGTCGTGCTGCGACTTGAGCTCTTCCCATTGGTCACGCGTGACGTACGCCGAGCCATCCATGGTGCCGCGGTCGCAAAGCAGCACACAGGGCTTTCCAGAGTCTTGCGCGAGCGAGTAAAAAGAGTCCTCCATGGTCATTTGAAGCTTCATGATTTGCCACTGGAAGTTCAGAATGTCGGTCTCTTTCAGATCACTTTTGCAAGGTTTAATAGTTAGTATCTCTATCTATTCGACTGGCAATGCGTGTAAACGTACAGGAAGAACGCGCCACCGGTCTGGAGAAGCGTCGAGGCCTCTGGCACAACGTACACGCGGAATCCTCGGTCGCTGCCATCATTAATCCACAGTTAGAGAGTGTGCAGTATACTGTCGTATCAGCAGTTCAAGGAAACGCACCGGAAGAACGTGGACAAGCGGTCCATGGACGTGGTCTTGCCTGCGCATGGCCCGCCAGTGAGCACGAACTTGTAGATGGGCGCGATGTCGGATTCGCCCGACTGCAGCGGGCTCAGCAGCGGCGGCGATTGCGGCGAAGTCGGCATTGTTTCGTTGGTGCCCATTGGAAAAGGGCAACGTAGCGATTACAGTGCGCTGTGCTGCCGGTAGACGGGTGCTCGTACACAGTCAGAATCGTCCTTCGGCTGACCTGCGAGTCAGTCCTGTGCCAAGGAGGGGCGGTGGCTCTCCAGAATGTGAGAGCGCAGTGTCTCCAATTCCCTGATCGCCAACCCTTTTTGGTGCAACAAAATTGAATGAACATGGCCGTGTTTCCTTGGACAGTTGACCACCAAAACGTACTGACATTAGATAATGATTCGTCTACTGTACTGAGATAGCAATAATCAAATTCCGCCCAAGCCATGGATGTGGATGGCATCAAGCATGCAGCTGACTGACTCACCGCCAGTGCAAGCGAGCTCTACACACATAGAGGGAGTTTGCTCTGCACTGTTCTGTACTGCGTCGTGTACGACACAGTACTACCGTAATACAGTAGAACCATCGCATTGTACAGATTTTGTTTGTGGTGATGCTGGCTCCATTACCCTGGCAAGCGCAGCTCTTCGCGAGTCCCCAAATTTGACAGGCTTCTTGGCTTCTCTGTCATCCTGTGACTCACGCAACTCTTGAATCAGTGCACAGTCATACAGTATGAGTCGATAGAAAACAATCTGAGTCTCGCTTTGAATGTGAACAGACAGACGACAAAAATGATCAAACACCTCGTGGGCAGGTCACACATTTGTTGCCTGTTTTCTCAAAACAGTGTTGAAGAGTGGTCGCCTGTGAATGCGAGTCAAAACCTGCTGGCAGTGGTCTGAATGCGAAAGGCACAGTACAGGAGCACCTCGGCTAAGTACGAATCTGTGACATGGTTGACTAAACCCACTGACTGGCATCGAAACAAGAACCCCAAATGTAGCCATCTTGGATACAGGAACACGTTGCCCTGTTGAAACGTTAGAGCGCTATGGTAAAGCCATCAAAGGCACAACTGATCTCCATTGGGAAGTTCCTTGCATCTGATACTTCAACCGCTGAGGAGGAACTCATCGGAGGAGGCAGCGACGGGTACCGTTGGCTGAAATGGGTCAGCACCAATTGTTTGGCTCGCATCCGGCGTGCGACTTCGATGGCTTGGCCGACGGTACTGTGCTTTTTTTTGTCAGCATCCTCTTCCATGGAATCATCAAAAGTCGCTTCGTGGATCAACAACGAGGCATCGTACCCAGCGCGGATGAGCTGCTCACAGGGCTTGGTATCGCCCGAGTACACGATCTTGGTGCCATCCACCAGCCATAGCACCAGCCCATAGGCATCATGGCAGTGCCATACACGCACGCTCTGGAGATGCGAAATGTACTGCTTTACGTGGGTCTTCAATTCCTTTTGCAGTTGCGAGGAAGGATCGTTCATCTCGGCACAAGTCATCAGTTTGATCCATGGAGGCAGCGTCGGCAGCCACGCGTGGACGTAGGTCAACACGGACTGCGGCGCCACCACGAAGAGCTGTTGTAGGATGTTCGTTGATGTTCTTGTGGTGATCCGTACGTACTCGTCCAGGACGCGCAAAATCCCACACTGGTGGTCTGCGTGGTGGTGCGAGATCCAGATCAGCTGCAAGCCCGCGATCGCATCAGATAGCTGCATTTCTGTATCAAACCGCCGCTCCAGTTGGCCGTACGTGCCTTCGCCACAGTCAATGAGGATTCCGGGGACAGAAACAGAAACGGGCAAGTCAAGTGGCTCGGCGGAGGAGGTTGCCAGCGTCATGTACATACTGGTACTCGCTCGAAGCTTGGACGGCGCGGCGCTTCCCGTGCCAAGGATCGTCAGACGACGTGGTATCGTGACAGGAGCAGCGCTGCGAATGGCCTGTGTGGCCTGTGTGGCTGCTGGTGCTGCTGCGTCGCCATTGGTCTCATCATTTTGGTCTTGATCGTCGGCCTCCGTGGTTGCAGTGGCGGTCGACTGCTTCCATCCCGTTCGTGAATACTCTGCGATCGCTTTGCCATTTTCAAGCGTAAATGACAGTAACGCTTGCGCGATATGCGCGTAATACTTTGGATGTGATCCAAGTCGTTGAAGGATTCTCAACTGGCGAGCAGCGACTGGCTGTTGTCGCTCTTGGACGGTACTTCCAGACTCAGCGATGGCAAGCAGGTGCTGCAGCCTGGTCCATCGACAAAGTGCGTCTTCTTTTGCTTCCACATCACGTGGTTGGTTTTTCAAAAAATGGCGTGCGGATGCCAAGAACGCAAAGCTGAACACGCCGCCGTGGACCTCACGAAGCACTTTGCCATCAAACACGACATGCTCCACGACGTCAGCAGCGTCTCCATCCCCTTGGATGGCAGCCATCCACGCTTGGTATTTTGGATTCCTCACCACAAACGGGGGAGAAAAATGGACCACCAGCACTGGCCGATGGCCACACGTCACTCCTACTGGAGGAGGAAACAACTTCAAAAGCGAGGCCACGTGGCTTTCTGATGGACAGTCCACGACCCACACGACAGGGAAACATGGTGCACAGCGAAACTGGACAACGTAGCAAATCGACGAGCCGTTTTTGTCATCGGCACGTGGAGACTCTGGTCGCGAGGCTTCATCCTCCTTCTCCACGTAGACGGCAGGAATCTCTTGTGGCGGTGGCTGTATCTCCTCGGTCGCTGAGGCTCCGCTCATCAACTTCTGCTTCTTGGCTGGCGGTGTCTCCACTAGCTGGCCGCTGTATTTGCTGAGCAACATGGATCTCAGTGCTTCTTCTCGGCCAGCGAATTGCCGCAAGATTTGGTCCACACGAGCCACTTTGGCTGGCTCGTGTTTCTTGTAAAACGCTGTCAACCACTTGGCATTCAATGGGCCTGCATTGCCTGTCGATACCTCCTCTTTGTCTTCACTGCTTTGCATCTTCTCCTCCTCTTCCTCCTCTTCCTCAGAAGAAGAAGAAGAAGAAGAGGAGGAGGGAGAGCTGGACTGGGGGGTCGCGAGGCTTCCGTACTTGGCGACCAGTTGCGTCTTCAGCTCGTCCACGCGCCCACGGTACTTCCTCAAAATCGCATCCATGTGGGCGACTTTGTCTGCGAGGCCTTTCGACAAGTAAAAGAAACGCAGCCACTTGCGGTCAGGATCCTCCTCGTCCTCCTCCTCTGTGTCTCCACTGGCGTGGGGCTTATGTCTTGCTGTCTCTGTCTTCTTACTCTCCCATGGTGGACACTTGGCACAGATCCAGCAGTTTTTGTAGGGTTCGTCTTCTCTTGCTTGGTGTGGCAGTGTCAGTGGTAGCGCAACGATGCGCGCGTAGGGATCCTCTTGCACACTCCCCGGTGCCCATTTCCGCAACATAATATCCGTCGCTGGGTCGTCTGCCATGTCATTATCAATCGCCCTCCTTGATAAAGACCCCGTCTGCCAGGGCTCCACGACGGCACACTCCATCTGCGGATACCTGCGCCGCACAAAGCTGCGCATGGCGCCCAGGCGGCCGAGGGTGCCTTGCGGTCCATGGATGCTCATACGCGCTGCGCCAAGCCCGCCAAGTGCAAACACCATACCAGGGATTCCACTCGTGGCCTGATACGTAAATGGGGGTGGTCAGTACTCCAAGCCGAAGAGCTCTCACGAGACATAAGAATAAGAATAATAAAAACGTACTGGTACATCCAGCCGTGTGAGGAAAATGGCATCCAGCGAGTTCAGTTTGATGCAGTTCTCGCCACAGAGCCTCTGTGTGCCTTCGCCGCAGTTGAACAGGTACCTCTTGAGCAACGTCTTGTCGGCGCTGAACACGCCATGGCGATGCAAGGCAAAGACGATGGACGGCTCGGTGCCATCGCTTCCGATGCCTACGATCTCTGCCGACACCTGGTAGAGAGACATACAAAAATAGAGGGCGTCATGCAAAGGTGCTTTGCAACATAGCCATACCGAGCCACAGTCTCACCGATATTCGTCCACTCATGGCGACACCAATTTCTGCTGTTTGCAAATGTTGTTTTGCTTGTTCACCAATTGAGCAGATCGTACTTATTCGAATCCATATAGTAACATGAAATGGCTACATTTTTAGACGTAAAAATATATTTTGTCAAAACTGAATTTAGAGTCACTGGTTTTCCTGGATCAGCCTCTCTATGAGCGGAAACAAAGAGACCACCACATTGGGCCGAGAGAAGCCCACAGGAGTGCGACGACCTCGTCCAACGGGGCCCAATAGCCGGTGCGAATTGAATGCCACATCGGTCGGATTGACGACCGCTATGGGGTCATGGGAGGAAGTGGAGTTGCTGGATTCTCCACCGTGTAGAGTTTGTACTCACAAACTCGCAGCGCTGATGATTGGAGACGAATACAGAGAATGTACGCGACGCCCGGAAATTGCCTCCACTGATCTGCTTTACGATCCAAAGAAGGCCATCGTCGTGAAACACCAACTTCCACTTTCAATGTGTGGTATTCGATCCAGGTCATTCCACTTCCTTCTGGACGAACGGCACCAACCCCAGGAGCAGGACCAAAACTACAATCGGGCTCAAGCTTTTGGTGGCTGCTTTCCACGTAACTCGATCCACGCGACACCAAGTGCTGATCATGAGTGCCGGTGGCCTGCAAGATGGCTTCAATCAGCAAGCTACAGAAGCCCTCGTGGACAGGAGATGGGGGTTCTACGATGAAGATCTTGCCGTCTTCAAATGCCATCGCCCTTGACATCAGTGATTGGTTCTCTGACTGGACGTATCTCTCCCAGTCTTCAAAGGAGGCCTCGCAAACTTCAAATCCAGGAACCCCATTATTACGTGTTGGAGAAAACAACGTCGTTTCGACTTCTTCCCAATCCAGCTTCTTGAGGAGGCCATTGGTCCGCTTGACCGCCATGGTCTGCGGAGATGATGCAATTGACCGTGCAAAGACCCCAAAGAAGCAAAAACGCTCATGTTTCGTTCTGGTCTCGTCCCAGGAGGTCTTGAAGAAGCAAGACCAAATTGTTTGGCTCGGCCTTGAATATGATTGGTCAAATTGAACGAGTTCTTTCCCTTTTGGCGAAAACCTCTTAATATCTATAAGTGGGTCATATCTAGAAAGCATGAAATATTAGCTTTGCGGGAAATACATCATCAACATATCTTGTGTGAACTAATAACCGGTGAAGTCAAATGAAATGGATTAAAATAGTAGCCCGTCTGACGTCGGTTTTTCTGATTGATTGGTCTTCTTGTGTTGAAAAAGGCCAAACAATGGGAAAACAAAAACTCTCACAATTGATCAGCGCGGCGCTTCGACAGAAAAGCGGCCAAACTGACTCACAGACTGAGCAGGCTGACGAGATGGGGACCTTATTGGGCACGTCGTGTGTACACGACACATACGACTGCACCACTGCTGGATGCAGTATACCACAGTGCACCAGCCGAGTATGCTCTCACAGATATTAAGGGATGGTAGCGTTATTCAAGTTATTCAAGTTACACAACAAAACAATTTACACTGGTACAGTAGTTAGTAGTTGGTCCGATGGCGCTTCTGTACTGAAACGCTGATATCCCCAGTATCCCCAGTATCCCCAGCGCACCCGCGGCACGTGCAGAGCAACTGCGATTCCAAGTACTCGACCACTTCTTCCCTTTTCTCCACGGCGCATGCCGTTCTTGCACTCTCGAGCGCACGGTGGACACAGAATTTTTCTGCCCACGCGGCAGACAGAAATCGGATCATGTCCAAGTTGCCTTCATCGGCCAAATACATCAGAGTGGGTCTTCCGCATCCTTCGGTGCGATGGCGAAGAAGATACGCGGCAACTGCATAGCGCCGACAAAAAAAAGCGTTCGTCAATGCTCTGGTCGTGCAGCCCTCTGGCCGATGCTCATGGAGAAACTGGACAATATCCAGTCGACCAACGTATGCTGCAAGATCCATCGCATCGGTTGTACAGCCCTCTGATCGGTTCTCGTGCAGAAACTGGATAATGTCCAGATGCAGAAACTGGATAATGTCCAGATGACCATAGGCTGCTGCGTCGTCCATTGCTGCCGTCGTACAGCCTTCCGATCGATTTTCATGGAGGAACTGGACGATATCCAGATGACCACTCTGGGCAGCCCTGTTCATCGCAGCAGCTGTACAACCTTCGGCGCGGTGGTTATGAAGGTACTGGACAATATCCAGATGACCATTCCAGGCAGCCCTATCCATTGCTTCCGTTGTACAGCCTTCCGATCGGTTCTCATGTAGAAACTGGACAATATCCAAATGGCCACTGGCTGATGCGTCGTTCATTGCCCTGGTCTTGCAGCCAGCGTGGCCATGTGCGTGGAGATACTCGACCAGCTTGAAGTCCCCCATTCTGGCGGCCATATTCATGACGTCGCTCACAAATACATCTCCTGGGAAACGTAGCGAATCCAGACACTGGATGATCTTCAGATTCAGGTCGCTCTCTCTCCATCGCATCGCGGACCTCAACACGGAAGTTAGAAGTGGCAGCCGTCGATCGCCCGCGTGGACCACACAATTATCGTACATGCACTTTAACATCTGGACGTGGCCACGCGGGATCAACTTGAATTCGTCCGGGACCAGCTCCACCAAAGACTCGTCGTGCAAGTACTGAAGCATCTCCACAAACCCTTCCTTGATGATGGTCTGGACTCTTTTCCTGGACAAAACTCTGGACGGGTGCCAGTCTTGTCGTTCCTTTGCATAGAGAAACTGGACAACCGCGAGGTGCCCATTACACGCTGCCTTGTCCAGCGCGATACTTCTGCATCGTTCAGTGTGATTTTCATAGATGTACTGGAGAATATCCAAATGTCCATAGATGGCTGCTTCATCCAGGCCGCACTGGGAATAGTCTTGTCCGCGATAAATATCCAGAAACTGGACGATTTCCAGATGTCCACGTTTGGTCGCTTCGTTCATCGCGTCCGACGAACAACCTTCCGTGCGGTTATGGTGGAGAAACTGGACAACATCCAGATGGCCTCCTCTGGCTGCGTGGTTCATGGCATTGGTCGTACAGCCTTCAGTGCGGTGCTCATGTAAAAACTTCACCAGCTGCAAGTGGCCCCCAGTCGCCGCGTTGTCCATCGCGCTGTTGGTAAAGCCACGGCCAGTGGGTTGGTGGTGGTGAAAAAACTGGATGAGATCCAAGCGACCAGCGCGAGCCGCACAGTCAATGGCGATCTGGCATTCCTCGGCGTTTCCGTTTTCGTAGAGAAACTCCACCAGCTCCATACACCCATTGCTGGCTACTTCTCCCAACGCTGCTCTAGTGCATCGCTCGGAGCGGTTCGCGTAGAGCCACTTGACCATTCTCACATCGTTTCGCTCGGCAGCCTTTCCCACTGGGTAGCTACCCCAACACCGGCGATTTGTTCTCTTTTCTGGTGGGAGATCCAAGTGGATTTGATGCAAATACTGAAGTACTTGCAAATGGCCATTGCGAGACGCACCATCCATCGCACTGCTCAAAACGTCGGCGCGAACGACCTCGTGGAGAAACCGCACGACCTCTAAATGGCCATTGCGAGACGCACCATCCATCGCCTTCTCTGTGTATCCGAATTTGCCGTGCTTGTGCAGAAACTGGACGACCGATAGAAACCCACGCACAGCCGCTTCATCCATCAAGGTGTATCTCCAATAGAGGCGGCCCTTGCGTTTGTATCGGACGTCGTACTCTGGGATTTGCTGTGCGTGGAGAGACTGGAGGTCGGCGAGGCAGGTATCCTCGGTGTGGCGGTCGGAAAACGACACGAGCCACGTTGGTGGTGGGAACATAAACGCCACGATAAGCTGCGCGAGAGAGGACACATCGCTGGTGCCCAAGAACTGTTGCAGCACGAGCGACGCGGTGCCTGCGCGCGCCAGCATGACCATCGAAAAAAATGGCTTCGCTTGAAGCGCAAGCAAGCAAGAGGAAGTTTGATGCCTTCCAAAATGTGAGTGTTGGTCATGGTCCACAAGATCTCCAGTGACAAACACTCACGACCCTGATACCTCAGGAACATGGCTACAGGGCCACATTGCTCGCTGGATGACGGCTCCTCTCTCCTACTGCACGGTATCATATGTGCCGTTGATATGCCTATGGAAGCCACGAACATATTGTATTATAATCATACTGGTGGTATTCTTGTGGAGGGCGATCGTTCCAGGTGGGTGCAAAATGGACTCCAAAATAGATTGGCAAGATGCAAGATAATAGGACCATCCACATTGTGGGCATTTACGACCCGGAAAGCGAAAACACATATTAGTATCGTCACCGCTATGAGCAAACCAGCACAGGAAGCGGCCTCGCGTGCGCTCGTAGATGCGCTGTTGCGCGGCATCCAGGACGAAGCGAGCAGGAAGGACGTCGAGTACATGGTCGAGGAGCTTTTCCCTTTGCTGATCCCAGGTGAGCCAGCTAGCTACGACCGCACTGACCACCTCTTTCTTTTCATGAGGAGCGCGTTTCTATTCACTTTGCTGAGGAACGCACGCACGCCGATGACGACTGACCCTTCTTACCAATGTGTAGCGATTATGCATTTGTTAAAGGCACGCAACGAAAGCCAACGGCGCCTGCGAGAGGTCGATGATGAAGAAGACGAGACAGCACCACTGCGGATCCAACCACTGGACCATCTCGCGCGGTACTTGATGCGCCATAACCCAAAGCACCACTGAGTTGGTGCGTGCGTGCGCACTTGTATGGGATCGCATGGAGCAGTGGGGAAACCGTTCGTCGGCGCTGGTTCCTACTTGTATCCAGGTGCTTAGCATACTGTACTGTGCTGCAGTACAATATGGGCAGACGGACGAAGAACCAAGCGCTCGCCAGGAAGGAATTGCACAAGCAGGAGTACAGGTTGGCCAGGAACCGTAGACAAATACAAATGCATTTCTTTGTGGACATGGTAGGTATTGTTTGAACTAGTTTGAACTGCAACTTGCTGGGAACTGGGAGTGCCTCCATACTGTACTGCAACTCGCATTTCTATGGGGATGGCGACTGCGACATCGTGGGCGACGCAGCGGGCGATGGCGACGGCATGGGGGTCGTCGCCGAGTCCACCGACGCGGTTCCGTCATCGTCATCATCGTCATCGTCATCATCGTCATCGTCGTCATCGTCGTCGCTGGATGCCGAAGACGAGGAAGCGGCCTCATCATCGCCGCCCTGTTCCTCTGCACTTGCCTCCGCATTGGGCGACTGCTGGCTGACCAGTTGGTGGGTCGATGATGAGGATCGCGGAGGCGAACGGGCATCCTCTTGCCGATCCAGGGAAAGCGCTGGATCCATGGCCATGTCCAAGAAGGGCAAGTCGTCCAGTGCGGCCTCAAGCTGCTCTTCCGATGCGACGTTATCGGAAAACAGCATCGCGTCACCAGCCATCCCAAGTAATGAGGCGGAGGCTCCCGAGGCCGGAAGCTGATGCTGGATTTCTTGGTGCACCGTGAGTTGCATTGCCACCGTAGTAGTCGTAGTTGTCGAAACCACTGACGCTTGCACATGCGCTTGTGGCGGAGGTGGTGCTGCAGCTGAATCACCACCACTTGGATTAGGAGACGCGCTTGGAGCGAGTAATTGCGAAGCTGCTGCTCGCGCGGATTGCTGTGAAGGCACGAAGAGATCAAAGGAATTAACAACATTTTGTCAACGACGATCGAAGATAATACAATAGACGGCACGGTAGCAATGCACACGTACCCTGAGGATCGGCATCTCCACCAAAAGTTCCAGTGGCGCGTCCAAATGCTGACGCACACTGCGCGTCATCCGCCCCAACTCGGCTGCTGGCCGCTTCCGACCTGATCGAAAAATAAGAAAAAATAATTCACGTCAATCAGCTGTGGCTTCTCCGTTGATATGCATATGTGCTGAGTCTGAAGGCCATACCCTTTGTTTTCTTGAATCCCCCTCGCTGCAGCGCCTCGGTTGGGTACTCGTGGTCTGATGCATCCTCACATCGTCAGTTTGCTGGAAAAATAAAATAAGACGCTCAGCCCATGTATTCATTACCTGCCACCCATTTCATGATGGTGATATGTCCGACGGTCTTGATCTGCTTGGACCATTTGCGAGTACGGATATCCGCGATCGGGATACTCGGAACCTCTTCATCCGCCGCGGACGCTGCCGCCGCTTGCGACCGACGCGAAGTGCGGAGCGACATTTTCAGCGTAGTAGCGTCCAATCTTCAATTTTTCCCTGCTCAAACCAGTCAATCGTACTTAGCCGGATCAGCCAACTGTTGGCATCATAAGTACGCATTGGAGTAGAATACGTACCTAAGCCCATCATGAAAAGCTCTTCAAGATTCAAGAGCATTCTCTGGGAGAAAGAGAAGTTCTCCCATGGTGGAGTGCATGGTTCCGTGGAGAGCCAAGAACGAAATGGAGATGTAAAAGGCGCGTCTGATTTTTGATACGGTAGTATATATACGACATGCTACTTTAAATAAGACGCATCGACATGCGATGCGTTTGCTACAGCTAAAATGGTACAACATACAAAAAGGCTAATAAGAAAAAAAAATACACGACACTTGCGGCGCGACAGACTTGTAATGCGTGGCAGCTTTCATGGCTGGCGGAGGGGAGGGCACAGCTTCATATATATATGTTCCATTGTACATGTGCCCCCATTTCTTCTTTTTTTTTGGCTTGACTTGGTGATTCAAAACAGTTTTACGACAGGATAAGACGCTGGTGTTCCGCGAGCAGATCGGCGAGGCGGAACAGTTGGTGGAGACGTGGTCGCACATCGTCAACGTCACGCAGACTCATGAGCACCTTGGTCAACGAGTCCAATGTACGGTCCGAGGCATCGTCATAGAAGCTTGGCACAGGGATGCCGTTGCTTGGTTGCATCAAGAAAGACACGGGGTTGTTGTCAACCAAGATCACACGCGACAAGTCACTGCGTACGACACGCAAGTCCTTCAAGAACATACCCTTGCGCATCTGGCAAGACGCGCGGAAAAAGCGGCCAGCAAAGAAATCACCCTTTGGGTCCAATTCATCCAAAATGGGCTTGCCGTAGGCTTCAAGACCAGCCGTGAACACGTATAAATCAAAGTGTTTGCTGGCTTCTTCCAAGAACTGGTCAAGTCCGGGACGCTTGTACACGATCGCGCGCTCGCCATCGTCCATTTCAATCTCAAACGTGTCGACGTATTCTTGGTTGAGCTGCTCGGGGCGGTATTCGTCTTGCCTGCATTCAACCAATTCGTTGTAAAACTTGCTATGGACAAGACACTCGTCCATGTCCAGTACTAATGCGATGCGTTCTTCGCCCGTAGGGGTCGGAGCCACCAGGCGCGCTTGCAGTTTCTTCGCCGCGGAGACATCGTCTGCTAACCGAGCACGTGATACATGTGCCTCCACGGGGTATTGTGCGACGGTAGCGCTCATTGTGATGCGATGTGATACTGAGTGGGTGGATTCCTTACTGAGGTTGGATGGAGATTCTTGCTGTTCTTGTTGCTTTTCTTCTTTGTTGCACGTAAAGAAGAGCCAGATTGGGGGCTTGGAGATGGGTGCGTTTTTGAAGCAGCAGGTGGAGAGGCGCAAGGAGGCAGAGTGAACTTCAATGCCGCGTGTAAGGTGTTCTTGTCAAGTGTGTTGCGAAGCAAATTCAACAATGAGTTGGTTGGGGAGCGACGAAGCGCGCTTGCTGCTTGACACAAAGAGTTGCTTGCCCATGAGCGCTGTTGAACATGGGAAAAGAGAGAGCTTTTTCCTTTTCCGCCCTGCAGCTGGGAGGCAGAATCTGAGGGGTCTCAGGTGTAGCTGATACGGCAGGAGAAAACGCACATTTTTATAAAACCAAACCCCTTCGCTTGCAGGTGAAACGGAAGCTTTTTTGTCTTTTTTGTTCTCTGGAGGCAAGAATAAATCGATGATTGTGGTCAGGGTTGTGGTACTGTACAGTACATTTTCTCGTTGAGGAGCTCTGCGGTTTTGATTTGAAGCCAGAAGCGACCAGGTGTCCGTTTTGGCGTCAACCGAGTAAAACGCTGACAAGCGTATTTTCTAAAACATTGTGTAAAATCACAATTTTATTGACATTTTCAGAACACAAACATCAACAGACAACTGGGAGAACAACATTGAAATTGTTCCAGAAAAATTGGTAAAGTGTTGGGGATCGTTACACATTTTAGGTCTGGACATGTGATTCGCCTGTGAGGTGGCTGTGCCGTACCTACAGTACAGTACATTCCACGACCTGTAATGTTCCAAAATGAGTCTGCTGTGCTGGATCTTGCCAGAAATGCAATGTAGAAACTTACTGTGGACACCAACCAAGTACCAGAGTGTCTGAAGTGGAAAGCAAGTGGTGGTGTATAACAGGGAGATTGATTGAGTGATGCTACTGGACATGGACCAGGTTGTTGCAAGGCCCATTTTTTTTTTTTTAGCCAGCGTCCTGACCGGACCGGCAGAGCAAAGGCTGTCGCGAAGAGAACACAAATTGGCCAAGAGCTGAAAAATATCGAAGAAGGTTCCAAGGAACAAGGAATCCGCACTTCATTACGCCCTACCCCGCTGCTCCTCCGTGGCTCTTCCCGACATCTCAATATTTTTTTTCCAGAGATTGTCATAGAAACACCCTTCGCAACGCGAAAGGTGTTTTCTTTGGTGTGAAAATAAAATTAGCAGTCAGTTTCCCCCAACTTTATCTTTCGCGCGACTTGATTGGCTGGCTCATATACTTGGCACGGCACATGGCACAAATTGTGCCCATGATTTGTGTTTGTTCGGAGTCACAAACTGCACCCGACATCAGCCAATCACAATTCTGGATAGATAAAAGTGTCTCAAATTGTCAAGCATTTTGGACAAGGATTTCTGGGTTTTGCTGCGATGGCTCCATTTTCGTGACGGTGTCAAAGTGGATGGCCGCTCGCTCGCTATTAAAATGCGAGTCGTAAAAGCTACCGTACCGGTTCGACTACCACGTGGTACCTACAGTCGGTACTGTATGCCGTGGCGTTGAACTACAGGAGTGTGATTCGAAGTCGTTTTCTGGCGCATGTGCTGCAGCCGTTAATGCGCGACCATCACGCAGAGATGTTCTCTATGCGATATCCTGTGCTGGTGATTGGGCCGTTGGGTGTGACGAAACGCCAACCAAGGTGGAATGGCTTCAGTGGAGTGGCAAGACACGATCAGCCAGGTTCCGAACTCGCACTGACTTCAACAAAACCGGTCATGTACCGGTATTGATCCTACTATCTATACCCTGCTAAATACGAATACTTAGAATTGCATGTCGTACTTAATACTCAGAGTGATGGTCCTCGTCGCCACCGTCATGCGTGGTTCTTCCGCGAAGGCGACCAAAAAGAAAGAGAAGCCGTCGCCGCCGTCGACATTCATCTGTGTTACTGCTGCTGGACGACAGCATCTGGGGCATAGTAGCACACCACTAAAGAGCAGCAAGCACCCACCAGGGACGCCAAGGACCAAGTACAACCCTCACAGGACAGTACATCCTCTTACGAGAGAGAGAGAAAGAGAAAGAGACAAGCAGAAAACTTCTTTCTTTTTTTCTCAAGAGAGAACACGATGGATCCATCGGAAGTCAAAGTTTTGGTGGTTGAAGATGACGAGTTCACGCGCATGGCGACCATCGACATCCTCAAATCGTGTCGCTACCACGTCGAAGCCGTGGAAAATGGCAAAGAAGCGCTCGAGTTACTGCAAAGCAACCACGGCCGCTACGACCTTGTGCTCTGCGATGTCATGCTTCCGGTGATGACGGGCATTGAGTTGCTCGATGAACTGCAACAACTCAACACCACATTCAGCCATATCCCCGTGGTCATGACAAGCAGCAACGAAGAAATGGATGTGGTCACGTCATGTCTCAGCAAAGGCGCCAAAGATTACTTGATCAAGCCCATCCAAGTCAACACCGCCAAGACACTTGTGCGCCATGTGTGGCTCAGCCGCCGCTTAGAAAAGCCATCTTCCCAATCTGTGTGGCGCGACCTTGATGTGATCCGTACGATCGGCAAGGGCACCCATGGCACGGTCGTGCTCGCGCGGCGCCGTGTCGATGGCGCGGTGGTCGCCGTGAAGCGCGTACGCATCTCCATGATCAGTGAAAGCGGCCGCAAGCAAGCCGATAATGAAGTCATCTTGCTCAAATCGCTGTACCATGTGAATATCGTGCGGTTTTACGACCAATTTATGGCCGAAGATGAATTAAATATCGTCATGGAATACGCTGATGGCGGCAATTTGAGACAACTTGTCAAGCTTCGTGCACGGGAAAAAATGGGGCCATTCCCGGAATCGGTCATCATGTGTTGGTTTGCCCAATTGGTGTTGGCGGTCGCGTATATCCATGGCAAAAATGTGTTGCATCGTGATTTGAAAGCGCAAAATGTGTTTTTGACGCGTAAAAATGTGGTCAAATTGGGTGATTTTGGCATTTCCAAGGCCCTTGCGGGCGATGATACGGCAAACACTGCGTGTGGTACACCTGAGTCGATGTCGCCCGAGATTTGTCGTGGTGAACCGTACGGGAAAAAGTCGGATATCTGGTCACTAGGCTGTATCCTGTACGAGATGATCATGTGCAAGAGGCCCTTTGAAGCGGCCACGTTGCCTGAGATTTTCACCAAGATTTGCAAAGGCGATTACCCGCCGATTTTGCCAACTTTTTCACGTGAATTGCGGCTTCTCGTGCAGCTCATGCTACAGCAAGATGCCTCCAAGCGGCCGTCGATTGAAGATATTTGCCGCTTCCCATTTGTGCAACAACCGATTCAAGCGTTTTTGTCGGAACATGTCGCGGAATTCCAAGAAGCGCTGGAATTGGAAGCCAAATTACATCAGCCGTCACTGTACACTACGAAGACCAATGGCAACGGCCAGCAGTCAAATGTGCTGAGGGATCCATCGCGAAGCCCTGTGATGGCGCCAATTTCGTCTCCAGCAGCGTTTGCTGGTCAAGGAGCTGCTGGCGGTGGTGCTGGGACGGCAGCTGCTCTGGCTAACAGTGCGCCACGAAGTGACGGAGCTCGCCAGTCGAATGGCGGCGCCTCTTCGTCAGTGGAAGCCGGCAAAATTCGCAGCTCAGCGATCGCCGCTGCGGCGGTGGGGCTCGCACTGGACAACATGCCACCGACGTTGAAGCTCCACCACCACGCGCAACAGCCACTCAATGGCGTCGAGTACAGCAAAATTGGATCATCCTCGTCGACGACGCTGGACGATACGCTTGCCGATGAATTACGGTCCAAAGTCGAAGTCACTGATGTGCGTGCCGGAGTGTTTACGACCTACACAGCCTGTGTATCGGCTTTTGATTTAGGCTACGCGTTGAAAAAGCATTTTGCCAAATCGGAGGACGACGTCGAAGCCATTTTGACCGAGTTTTTGGACAAAAAAGTGCTTTCTTTGGTCAACGCCGAAAGTATAAGTTCGCCAGACTTGACACGAGGCGACACGTACTTGCGGTTCCAAGTCGATGAGCTTTTTGTGCCGCTCAATATGAAATATATTTGCAACGAACACGTGCAGCCTGGACCCATGGATGTGTGCTTGATGGTGCGCGACCAGGCCGCCGATCTCCATCGGGTCGCTTCGTTCCCGAGAGGCATCTCCACGGGATTCCACACACCCAACGCGCTGCCGAATGGCGACCAGCAACCCACGAGCGACGAAGACGACAACGCGACAACAGCGTCGGATGATTTCCAGGCGCTGTTGCCGCGTTTGTACCGCAAGTTTTTGAAACTGGTGGCGCAATTGCAACGCGTGGAGATCGCTGCGTTGCCCAAACATGAACGGCAAGCGTTTTTCATCAATATCTACAATACCATGGTGCTCCATGGACTGATTGAGTTTGGGGTGCCCCAAAATATTGGCCAATACAAGGCCTTTGAAAAAGATGTCAGCTACATGATCGGTTCGTTTCTTACGGCCCTTTTTGTTTTCTTTCTGGAGGGACAAAAAAAAACCCAAAAACTAACTTTAATTCTTTTTTTTTTGTTTTAGGCGGATTAGTTTTTTCATTGGGCGATATCAAGCATGGTATCTTGCGATGTAACCGGAAGCCACCGTCCAACTACTGGGAGAAGCAGCTGCAGGCGAACGACCCAAAGCTCCACTACCGGCTCCATATCCGGGACCCACGGTCTCTTCTCGTGCTAATGGACTTCTTGGACCCGTTGGCGACACCTGACCAAATCCCGATCTTGAAGCCCGGCCGCACAGACACCGATTTGGAAGAACAAGTCGAAAAATACTGTGCGCGCCATATTGAGCTCCAAAAAACGAGTATGGAGATCGTGCTGCCACGCGTGTTTCGCAATTTCCGAGACGATTTTGGCGCATCGGAAAGTGATATGCTGTCGTGGTTGTCGCAATACATGGAAGATGCGCCAGCCAATTTGATCCAGTTCCGTGTGCGCTACCAAAATGGCATTTCGACGTGATTCTGTTTTTTTTACGTTTAGGAAAAAGACTTTTTTATGTCAATGAAAAATACCTGTTTACGTTTTTTTTTTTAATTTTTTTTTTTTTTGGTGACAACTTCTGCATTTCCCGACATCACGGTTACTAAAAAAAAGAACAAACCTCCTATGCAGGAAGCACACTGTAGTTCTAACTACTGGTGCACCTCTCTCCCTTCTCCATCTACGTCGATCAAAGACCCGCCCGCGCCAACCAGTGTTTCGTGAGCTCTCTGAAGTGAAGAGCTTCGCTACCTGTCTGACTGAGCTCCTTCCTTGTTTGGTTTTGTTTGTTTTTACAAGATGGAGCACAACGAGCCTTTCTTCTTTTCCTTCTTGTTGCGGCTGTTACGCGACTGGTCCACCGCCGGCGTTGCCACTGGCCGCACGGGCTTCTCGGCACTGCGAATCGCACGGACAACTTCGTAGAAGCAGTCCTCGTTCTTTATCTGTTTCATACCAGCAACAACAAAAAACACACAAACATAACCGTTAAGAACCTCATAATGACCACCTGCAATTAGCATTAGCCTGCTAGCATTTTTAGCGAGACGTACTCTCTCTTTGGCACTGGTTTCCATGAACTTGCAGCCCCATTTTTGCGCGAGTCCGTTGCCTTCGGCGGCGGAGACTTGTCGGTGGCCTTCCAAATCGCACTTGTTGCCGACCAAGACACTGTGGAGATATAATACAGGAAGGGATCAGTACGAGAGAGTGTGTAGGCGGATCTCTACAGTGGGCACGCTTGCGCTTACATTGGGACGCTGTCGACATCCTTGGCACGTAGGATTTTCTCCTTGAACGTGGCGATATCGTCAAACGAACTGCGGCTCGTGATGCTGTACACCAGCAAGAAGCCTTTGCCTTCGCGCATCCACTGGTCTTGCATCGTGGTGTACTCTTCTTGGCCGGCCGTATCCAAAATGTCGAGCACGACCTGGTCGCCATCCAGCGTCGTCAGCTTGCGGTAGCTGTCCTCTATTGTAACACGCATACAGACATCACCGTCAGCCGCTTCCCCTTACACTCTTCTCCCATCTCATTCTCTGATTGTCGTACCGATGGTTGGATCATAATCTTCCAAAAAGTTGTCCGTCACCAAACGGATCGTCAGCGCCGACTTGCCGACACCACCACTGCCCAACACCACCTACAGCGTCACCACAACCCCAACATATCAGCGTCTTTCCCCCTCTCTCTCGTCCCTCTTTGCATTGCGCCTTGTTCCATTACCAGCTTGTATTCCTTGTTGCTCATCTTTTTTGGCGAGCAGCTACGGCTTGAGATCCTGTGACTGTATACAGTACGGTTCGGATAGGATGTACGAGGTGTGTGTGAGCTGGGTTGGCTTCTCCCCTCCCTTCCATGCACTGTGGAGAGACGCTCATAACGAACCCGTTGTTGTTGTTGTTTGTTTGCTTTGGCTTTTTCCTTTGCCTCGTGTGGGTTCTTCTTCCCGACGTTCGCCGCGACGGGTGCCCTCCTCTTCTTTTCCTGGTCTTGTTGTCGGTCAGCCGTCTTTTTTTTTTTTTTTTTCACTTCAGTTCGCACGCATGTCCACAGATAATTCGTTTTTAGCCAATCAAGGCGGCGAATGAGATACCCTATTCTCCTGATCCGCCTGATTCTTACACATTTGGACCTATCAAATGGTCGTATCAGTGGACCGCCACACTGGTCAACATCGCTTTTTGTCACTTGCACCAGCTGGCAAGGCGGAGGCGCAGTTGAACCATCACAGTGTGCCAAATCCAAAACAACAAAAGCACAATGGGGTGTTTTGATATTCGCTTGGTCTTCTCCAAGCTCTATGATAATGGTAGCTTCGCATGAGAGGACTCGCGGAAAAACAAGAGACGCCAGTGTTTGCTGCGCGCGCAATTCTGAAGATGCTGAAGCGGTCCACCACAAACTCTTCAGCGGGGCCGCGGATGGCCGTGAGCATCCACCTTCAACTGCAGTTTATCAGCCAATCACATGACGCGAAATCGTGGGCATCAAGTTGACAATCAAGTTGGCTGTTTCTCTGATCGAGAGCATCCCAACCACACTAAATTCGACCACAACAAGGATATTTCCTAGTCTAGCCAAAAGTCACTCAGCATTTGCATCAGCAACTTCATGCTGTTGTGACCAGATTGAGAAGCACACCATCATCACCTGCTGCTTTCCGACCCCCAACGACGACGGCATCTTCAAGTGCCAGGTGGTTCGAAGACGAGTCTGTGCAGTACCCATATTGCCATCGCTTGCAGTCCGGCGCCCCACCTTCGAAATTAATCCGTTCTCCACGCGCGTGCGTTGAAGTTTCCAGAAGAAACAACGCAATTTTTCCACCAACTCAACACCCACCCAAAATCCAACACCAACAACAAAACATGGTGGAGATGCGCAAGGTGCTTGGGTGGTCCATGTTGGTCGGCGGAACGATCTCCGTGATCACCGTCGCCGCGATGACTTCCCACAAAATGGCAGCCTCTTTTGTATTAGCAAGTATGGACGCCTGTGTACTCTCATGGTCCGAATTTCTTTGGAGAAAGCTTGAAACTAACCAATACGCCATGTTGTGCTGTCTCTACAGTGCTTCCGTTTGTGATCTTTGCGGGCATCTCCATCTTGGAAGCCACCGACGTCCAGGCCAAGCGGCGCTTACAGCAGCGCACTGTGTTGCGGGTGAGCCGATCAGTGTTTGAACGCTTAGATCCTGAGATCTTGCAGCTTTTCTTGTCCGATCGAGACTTTACAAGCAGCGGTACGGCATTGTCCATTCACTTGGTGGATTGAAACACACTGCTTCTCACATCGTATTGTATCTGTGGTAGACTATGAGCGCCTGATGGAACTGGAAGCATTCAACGAAAAGAAAAAATCCGAAGGCGCCACAGAAGCGGTGATCCGATGCCTACCAGTGATCGCCGTCACGTACGTTAATTTATTGATTTGTTTATCATTTCTGTGGAGACTCTGTCTGCAGGTGCTGGTTCGTGAGTATTAATATTGTGATCTGTATCTACCCTCAGCGAGCAAATGATCCGAGCGTCCAAAACTCCAAACTGCTCGGTTTGCCTCACGGCCTTTGAGCAAAATGTCCAAGTTCGGATGTTGCCGTGCTTCCACCACTTCCACCCTGGCTGCATCGACCCGTGGCTCAAGGAAAAGGCGCAATGTCCTGTGTGTAAATGCCCAATTGTGGGCTGATTCATTGATTCTGTATCTGTATTATTATGTTATCATATTCGTTCCATCAAAGAAATGTACCATTCGACAAATATACGAGTGTTCAATACTGTATCTAACTCAACTGATCCGCCATCGGTGCCTTCATAAGTACATATTTTCACGGTACCCGTGGCGAAAAGCGAGTCTCGATTTTTGAATACAGTACATTTGCGTCTGAAGCTCACATGCATAATCGTTCCTGGAAATATTCGTGAAAAAAAAATCTCCCAATATTTACTGAAACACAAGGAGTTCCATTCCATGAATTTTTTCGAGTGTTTGTTCGGTGAATTTCAACGCGAGTCGTGGAAAAAGATGAGCATCGTGGACTCTGGCAACCCGAGTCGCAGACACATCCGTGCAATTGAATTATTTGACGGATATGACGCAGGCGTCACAAAAGTATTGAGCAGAAAGATCCCTTTCCTGGCGCCACCCAATGCTTAATGCAAATACTGGGACAAGAAACATGGATATGGGTGCGATGAGAGGGATCGTTCATGCACTGGATCCGAAATGGCACTGGGATATCGTGGTGGTTTTTTGTTCGAGGCTGGCGAATTTCCGTGGGGAATGAGAAAATCGGAGCATTGGATGCGAGAAGATTTGTCGCCGAGATGGTGCGACCCACTGGATTTTTCAACCTGCAAAGGGAAATCGAAGTCGGTTGCTTATCGTCGTTGAAACATAGTGATACTAGTACAACCTTGGGCTTCCAAAATAGTTTTTTTAAACGAATATTTTGCTTCGGTGCCAATAAAATACTCCGAGGATTAGAATAGTAATATTCATGACATGGTATTCAATACTGAATTTGTACCGGTATTCTGTCGGTATGGACCCTCCAAACTTTCTTTGGAAAAACAAAACCATTCATCCTGGACAAATCATGGGTTTTCCCAACAGCTCCATGGCGTTCAATGCGGAGCAGCTGGAGAAGCTTCTTCGCCATGCAAAAGTGACCCAACAAAGCATCCAGACCGTGTCTACATGGATCTTGGAACGACGTGCGTTTCTCAATGAGATCGTCGACGTCTGGGTGCGGCTGTTAAAGACCAGCGAACCGCACCACCAAATTGTGTTTTTGTACATTGCCAACGACACGATGCAAGTGGGCGTGCGCAAATACGGCAAACACATTTCCGAAATGTTTGAATGTAAGCTGCTGGAGGTGGTCACGCATTTGATGCACGCGGACGGCGATGAAAAGGTTAAACGCTGTGTGATCAAGATCATTGGCATTTGGAAAGAACGCAACACGGTGAATTTGCAACTGTTGGAAATGCTGCAAAACGTTTGCGCTGGCAAACCACCCGTGTACGTTGTTGTTGTTTAGCTTTGTTCTATTAGCTCTGCGTATACTGTAGAACTAGTTCCAGTGATACTAACTGGATATCTTATTTCAAAAAACAGACCAGAAGCGCCCGTGACACAAGTCGTGAGTGACGATGACCGTGTGAAAGCCACGTATGAGGCGTTTGTCACAGGTTCACAAAGCGCAGAAGGCGTGGAGCTTGCGTTATCCGAAATGGCCGAGATTCCCGAGTCCCACGAGACTTTTGTGATGACCCAACGGCTTCAAGATTTGGTCAGTGCGAGCATCAGCGCCGATTTATTGAGCGATCGCATGTTTCAATTGCAAAACAGTTTGACCACTTTCCACCACGCGGTGGAAGCTTACAACAGCGCAGACGGTCCATCAGCCGTCGCCGAGTCCAAGGAACAAGACGAAGAAGAAAAGGAAGAAAAGAGTGCAGGTGATCTGGTGTGGGGTTTGCTGGACCAGCAAGTGTTTGACGTCGACGTGGACAAGAGCAAAGAGCATGTGGAACAATACCGAGCCAAAGTGGAGACCCAAAACGAAAAACGCGAACAGCTAGTGGAGCATTTGGACAAATTGGCGCTTTTGGACCCGTTCCAAGCGCCTCTTTTCCACACGTCGCCGTTGGTTCGTGCGCAACAAGCGCAAAGTCTGGAACAAATGTATTTGATGTGCTTGCAAGCCGAGATTGTGGCGAGCCAGCGCACGTTGGAGCGACAGGCGCTGTATAAAAGCCGTCCTCCAGTGACTCCCACCACGAGCAGTGCCAGTCCAAGACGGAGCAGTGGAGGAGGAACCGACTATTACCGTAGTAGTACTGATCGAGAGCAGCCCGTGGAGCACCAGCACCAGCGCAGCAGCCCTGGTGGTGGGGGAGGTCATCGCCGATACAGTGCGACGGACAGCAACAGCAGTCGGGAGGAGACGCGGTACTCGTCTTATGGTAGCAGTCGCTACGAGGCTGAGAGTGAAAATATTGATGGCTACTACAGTAAACGACCCAAGCTTCAACACTCCCAGAGTCTGGACGACTCGTCACGGCGGGACCGGGACCGAAGTCGGGACCGAAATCGGGAGCGCCCATCCTCCCACCGGTGGGACCAATCGCCCCGTGGTGGTGGCGATCATCATCGCTCGTTCCAAGAGAACGCAGGGTACAATGACAACCGGTACCACGACGACCGCAGCCCACGCCACACGCACCAGCAGCAGTATACTCCAACAAACAGCCACAACAACCACAACAACAGCTATTCCGGCTCACGGTGGGATGCGTACCCCCCACAAGAAGACCATGACCGACGAGACCACCATGAACGGCGATGGGAACGTTAGCTTTTTGTTTTTGTTCAGCTTAGCTTAGTTTAGCTTAGTTTAGCTTGCTCTCTCTCACACGAAAAAAAGGAAATAAAATTCATTTCGTTTCTCTCTCACAATTCCACAATATCGCCTTCGACTTTGATCATATCTTGCGGATCACTGGCATGGAGTGCCATGGGGCACGCACTTGTGGAGTGGTGGTGGTGGCCGCCCTGTGTGGCTGACGTGACCGCAACCGCGAGAGGATGATACGCATGAGAATTGTGCGCGTAAGGCTGCTGCTTCCTTGGTGAGATAGCCACGACCGCCGCCGCCGCAGTAGCCTTCGGAGACAAGCGTCTTGTCTCCACCACCGCCGCTTGTCGTCGTGGTGAGGATCCCTGGTGGTGGTGGTGGTCGTGTGTTTCCTCCACCTCTGCGGCAGCTTGTGGTCGTTCCCGCGCGTCCACGATTTCGATTTGCTGGGAGAAAGAAGACGCGTCGTATTCGTCTTTCTCTTCATTTTCATCCACATTGTCTTCATGTGAAAAGCCACTGGCAGCTGAGAAGGAATCCGTCGAAGACGGAAGAACCGACGAGTCCCCACCACCAGCACTACTACTGCTGCTGCTGCTGCTGGCCATACTGCTTGAGCTGGCGTTGGCGTTGTTGTTGCCATTGTTCCGCCGCTGTGCGATGCCTCCGATCGCGAGCAGGCGGCCAACGGGTACTTCGGCTTCCTGGTCACTTGCTGGGGCTGACCGAGACCCTCGACTGAAAAACCCACGGAATGAGCTGGTGATCGAGGTCGCGAGCCGTGCCATGTGGAAATTCGTGACTTCTCCGACGGTCGGCGAGGCAAAATACGTATGGCACGAGCCACAGCGTAACCCTGCAGTCGCCGGTGGCACAAAGCAGACCACCAGGCAGCCCGGACACTTGACGTTGATGTTCATCCCCATATCACGCGCGATAAAATTGGTACTGTCCCGTAAATCCGTGCCGATTTTGTCCAGTGTGGACCGCAATTGGTTGTCACATTGGACACACTGTGGGTTGTCGCCGTCATTGAGAAACCCACACTTGGAACAGAAAATCTGGGAAGGCGCGGTGCTTGTCACGCTCGAGTAGAATGGGGTATGGCACTGGTGGCAATCTTTGAGTCCTTTGCGGTTCAAATTCGAGCAACTACCACAGCGCCACGTGCCATTCGCTTGCACGTCATGGGTCGGAGGCGTCAGCTGCGCTCTACAAATCATGTTAATACGGTCAAAAAAGGAATAAGAAATAAGAAAGATTGGATACACGGCTATTTAACGTACTCGCACATGCCGCACACTTTGGCATCGCCTGGATTTAAGAACGTGCTATTCCATTTGTCATGTACATACAGCGTCAGAGTGTTGAATGCGTGGTTGAACTGGAAAGAGCAGCATCTACCCACCATGTTTGACAAGCGGCCGTTTGGCTCTTGGAGCCGGCGATGATCTTTGGCGGCGCTTGCGTTGAACTGTATGGAAGAACTTACCGAGTCAGCTTCAACAAAATACATATACGATAGAGAGAGAGACCAAGCAAGGCTCACCTTGTTGGTGGTGGATGCATAGCGCTTGTGGAAGCCTCCATTTTCGTCGTCGCAAGTTGCCTTGTTTATTTTTCTTTCAAGAAGAGCTTCTCACAGTGTGTTCTCAACCAAATTGTCAACTCTTGTCAAGCTGACTCTCTATTTTTATCAACCTCATTAATCCATTTTAAGAGGTTTTCTCAGCCATTGCCCCACTATAGTGACATCAAGATGGCGTGAGTGACACTGCCCTTGGTTATTGGCTTCATCATCCACGTTGGATGATGATGAAGCGGACTTGCATGTATCCTTATGCGCTCTTGTACAGAACCATCCAACGACATTGGCGTGTGTGTGAGAGAGTCAACACAATGTGTATTGACAAGGAGCTACTCTAGCTGTTCGCGTGGCCTGTCTTTCTTCAGTTCTGACTCCGAACAGTCGCGGTCTACCCAAGGCCACTTGACCAGGCGCGCGCTTTCCCACAAATAATCCAATTCGTCCAAGGTAACAAACAAAACATGCCTCCCAAGAAGCCACCGGCCCAATCTGCGAGCCAGAAGTCGCTCGGTCAGCTCACGAGTGCCGCCGCCACCGCCAGCTACGAGCGCAAGCCCCAGCCACATGCGCAAATCCCAGAGGCAACGACTGTGGCTGCCTTGTGGACGCCATCGTCCACACCGCGCGAATTGTTTCCGGAATGGCCCGCTGCTACGGCACTCGCCAGTGAAAACTGGGGCAATGGGGACGCGCTGTATGAAGATCCAACACCTCCTTCAACCGACTTGTTCTTGGCAGCGGCAACCGTCGAGTGGAAGCGCCCAAGCCAGTTTCTGCCGCCACTCGTGGAGCAGATAGCGCCGTCTGCTGCGGCGCTTGCGCCTGTAGTCGCCGACCCAAAGCATGCCAAGAAAGCCGCTGCGCCAGCGCCCGCTGCAACCGCCAAGAAGGGCGAGCCAGAGCCTGTGAAGAAAGCAGCCAAGGCACCGAAATATGGACATATTGTGTACATCGCGGCTGCGCACGACGGCAATGAATCACATCACCACCACCAGCAACATCAGCACGCGTCGGGACATCCCACCGGCGCCGCAGCCGCCACAGAGCTGAAGAAAGGCGCCACAGCGGGGGCAGCTCCGTCCACACCTCTGGTTCATCCCGCCTCCTCCTCCTCCTCCTCCTCTTCTTCGTTGCTACCAGCGCCACCGCGTCGTATTGTGCGTGATTTCCAGCGGCTTTGGAGTGGCGACCAAGAAGACGAGTGGGCGTTGTGGCGTAAAGAAGAAGAACGGATCGAAAAAGAAAAACAAGTGTGGGAGCGCGTGGCCATGGAGTTTGAAGATGCCACGGCGTTCATCATCAACGACCGGCCACGGCAACTGCTGAACGAAGACGATGTCCAGGCAGAGGATTTGGTGGATGACGGACAAGACGAGGATGATGAGAACGAGGAGCAGAACGCTTTGCTGGATGCGGCAGCGGCAATGGATACCTCACCGTACGGTGGGTTCACACCACCGCCACGCATGGACATTGCGAGCAACGCGATCAGCAAGCCCGAGATCCCGCATGGGGCGGTCGTGCAGCCAGCGTTTGCGTCCTACTTCCGGCTGGTAGATCAACTGTACAAACAGTGGACAAGTGGTGGTGGTGGTGATCATACGCCGTATTTATGGGAAGCGATCTACCCGCAAGACGCCAATGGTGTGCCTGTGTACAACGCAGCCGGCAAGTACAGTGTGAGACTCTTTCTCTCTGGCAAATGGCGCCGTGTGGATGTGGATGACAAGCTGCCAGTGGATGGAGAGGGCAATATCCAACTTGCGTCCAGCTCGATGAAGAATGAACTGTGGCCTGCGCTTTTGGTCAAGGCGCTCATAAAAGTAGCGAGCTGGCTCGGCGTTTCCATGGAGCAGCAAGAGGATGCGACAATGCAGCAGAGTCAGTCGATTCGGCTGGCGAGTACAGTGATCACGGCACTCACAGGGTGGAAAGTCACACGGCATGATGACAATTCCGTCTTTGAAGGCAATTTCCAGTCGCTCATGGAGGTAAGTTTGCGTCCTTACTCTCGATTCTGTGGTCCCTAAAACTGATGATTTGTTGTTTATCAGTACAATCTACAAGACTACCACACATCGGAAAGCCCGAAAGATCTCGTTCTTGATGATGACGATGGCACTAGTGGTGCTTCTTCTCCAAGGGAAGCTACCTCTTCAGAGATCCTGGAGATATCGCACGACTCGGAGAGTGTGTCACACAAACCCGTGCGAGCTTGCAAGGTACAGATACCCCCGCTCAGCTCACTTCAGCTCTGTCTGGCCTCCTAATCCTGTACGTTTGTTCATTTTGTTTTTGTGGTAGCCGCGTGCTCTTCTCTGTTGTACAGCCACCCAAGGGCTCCAAGACCATTTGGCGTGTTGTGAGGTCTCTGTGCTGGTCGACATCGTCGGCGACGCTGGCAATGCCACGCTCAAGACCGTCAACTTGAATGGGCCTTTGAGTATCCCGGAAGAGCTGCTCACTCGCGAGCAAGCCAGCTTCCTAGTGGTCCATCCGCCAAGCCACCAGTCAGATCTGATCACGGAGACATGGCTGATCGACCATGACGGCACACAAGTGCCCTTCGTGAATGCTCCTGTCCAGTTTTGCGTGATCAGCTCCATGAAGAAAGCCACTGCTAGTGGTGGTGGCAGTGGTGCTGGCGGCCAATCCTCAGGAGAAGCAGACGACGCGGGCGAGAGGAAGGCCAAAGACGACGCCGATTTTGTGGATGTCATCGTCACCTTGACACGGACGCCACCCATCCAGCAAGACAACAGCAGCTTGAAACTGGCCGAACATCTCCATGTGGATCCACACGGCAGTGTCATCCTTGTCGAAGACCTGGCACTGGAAAAGTATACTTGCGCTTCTTCTTCTTCTTTCTACGTCCCACGGCGGCCGCGTGTCTTCAAGATCGACACAACATCGTCCTCTCTCCTTCGTCTGCCCCGTGGCGAAATGGAGACAATGGCGTTTCGCGTGTACGTGCAGCCATCCTGTCGATACGGGTACAGCCTTCAAGTGGAATCCCAACAAGGCGGCGCCAAAGTGGACTGGCAAGTCGCCAGTACGTACTGGAGGAATGTATGGGACCTTCAAGTCATCAGCGCCGACGGAGCGTACCCTGTGATGCTGCCACAATCATGGAATATCCTCTTCAAGCAAAGTATCGAGCTCGCAGCTCCTCCGCCAGAGGCAGCACCAGAGGCGGCATCACCTCCGCCTGAGCTTTTCGTGGATCTCCACGTCTCAGATCCGGACTTGGCGTCGTCCATCCACGTGTCCATCGTCAACCACGACGCCACCCACGTCGTCCCATTGGCGGGCTTACACGGTAGTGCGGTGCTGCCGTCCGATTCCGCCAGCTACACGTTGATCGTGGAGTGCTGCCCACGAATTCTCACTCCTGAGGGCAAATGGCACTTGACGCTGGCGAGTAATCGGTTCTTCAAGCATGCCACGGTCCACCAGCCACGGCTGACGGTCTTCACAGGTGTCTACGAGCCAAACAAACCACTGGTGTGCCTTCGCGATATTGTCACACAACCCAAAAAGACCACAAGTACGAGTTTCCAGTTTCAACTGGACAGCCACGGTAAAGAGGAGGATCAACTGGCCGCGAAACTGGAAGTGATGGATCTGGCGACTGGACAGCCATTGGCAAAAGTCTCTGGACGCGGCCTGGCTCGTTTGTACCAATTGCCTTCATCCACACGTGCACCAGATGATCCAAACGAAGACAAAGGTGGATATGTTATTCAAGCAAGTATCGATCAAGGAACTTGCCATGTACCGGACTGGATGAAGTCTGTTCGTCCGTACAGCTACAAGAACGCCACTGCCTCCCAGGCGGAGATTGCCAAGAAAAACCCCATCGATGAAGACGCCCAGGAGGAGACTGGTCATACACTGATCGAGACCACAAGAAACACACAGAAAGTACACTGGCGGCTGCTTTGCTGGAGCATCGAGGAAGTCAAATTGGAGTTTGACCGTGCGCAAGAGCTTCGCTTTGATGCCATCCGAGCGACGTGGGCCGACGCCGCCAAAGACCGTGATGCCCACGGCCCGTCGTCTCGGCTTTTCTACTTGGGCAAAGCGGACGCCGCTGAGATTGCGATGCAGGACGATGGGCTCACAGATGACCAAGTCGCCAAGTACAAAGCTCGTGTGGAGTGGCTCCAGCAAGCCACGCAGCGGGTGCCAGGTCTCACCCAAGAAGACCACATCCGTGTGCTGCCCGAGTGTGGTGATGGTGAAGTCGTACGAACACCGGAAGACATGGCCCATGACAACGAAGAGCTCCAGCTGAAAATGAACGCCACGAGCTCATTGCTCCAGTCGATACGAGACGACCGCATTGCCGCGAAAGAAACCAGAGCCAACGAGTTGAAAGAACTGGTGCATTCGTTCAAAAACCAACGAAAAGAAGCAGAGAAACAGCGCCAAGAACTCTACGCCAAGCGAGACCACGTGCGAGTCCAGGGTCTCAGCAGTACGGGACCTCACGCCAGCTAAGCGTCTAAAAACCAAGGCAAGGCACAAAATAAAAAAAAAAGAGAGACGAAAGTCTGAACGATGGAACCACCAACCACCAAAAAATTTAGACTCGGAACAAAAAAACAACGAAAGAAAAAAAAAAACCAGCAAAAAATTAGTTTCATATTCTTGATCGCTCGTTATTTTTCCTGATAAACGACGACAATTTCTCAACTTCTGTCGCACTACTTGCGTTCTTCACGACTTGATTCCTACTTCTTTTCCTTACTTTTCTTCTTGCTCGTATCCGTTTCATTTTTTTTTTTTTGGTTTCTTTATTTTCTCTCCAACTCTTATTCCGGCGGGTTCGCGCTCAATTTCAATTCTCGCATTTTAATCCGCATTTTTTTTTTTTTTGATTGATTTTGTTGTTTTCATGCAGTTACTTCACCATTCCTTGATTCGACTTTTAACCATTTTCTGAGGAGCCGACCGTCGACTTCTGACTGAACACCACTCTCCCTGCCTCTTTCTGTGTGCTCTTTCGACTGTTCTTGCTCCCCAATTTGTTTTCGTTTTCGTTTTTGTTTCCACAACACATACCCACCAAAAAAAAAAAAAAAAAAAAAAAAAAAAAAAAAAAAAAAAAACA
>JAADWJ010000200.1:0-34998 GCA_023336165.1 Pythium monospermum
CAGAGACTTCAATGGCCCTCATTTCACCGCCATCACAGCCTCTGTCTCCAGTCTGAAGCGCATGAAATGCCAGGCTCATCCAAGAGCTCACTCGGCGATTTGCCTTCCCATTCACAAGCTCCAACGCCAACCACCAGCCGCCAACCACCACCACGTTCAAGATGAAGATCACCAAGGCGTTCGTTCTTTTCGCTGCCGCTGCCTATGTTGGCTTGGCTTCGGCCCAGTCGGCTCCATCCACAGCCACAGCGACCGCGCCCAAGCCAGAGGAAGCCAGTGCGGTGGCCACGGCAAGCACTGGCCCGGCCGCGGCTGGTACAGAAGAGGCGACTACCAGCACCGCCAGCATCCATGAAGGATCGCGCGGCCTTGCAATGAAGGAAGGCGGCTACTACTACGGCGACGACTATGGCCATGGCAAGAAGAGCTACGGCTACGACTACGATGACTACAGCCATGGAAAGAAGCACTACGGAGACGACTACGGACATGGCTACGGCTACGGCAAGGGCGTCTACGGCTATGGCAACAAGGACTACGACTATGGCTACGGCAAGAAGAACTACGGGTACGACTATGGCAAGAACTACGGGTACGACTACGGCAAGAAGGACTACGGATATGGCAAGGACTACTACGGCAAGGACTACTATGGACACGGCAAGAAGCACTATGGCTATGACAACGACTACTATGGCAAGGGCTACTACGGTAACCAGTACGGGTACAACAACTACTACTGATAGGTTGGCCTCGTTCCTGTTCCCAGTTTGTTGTCTCCATATGTCCTCAAAAGTAGTGTGACCCAGAATCGATTCTGCGTAAAACACAATCGACCAGTTCTATATTTTACGACATTGTTGTTTCACTTGGGGAGAACTGTCGTGGGCTGGCTGAAACTGCGTTTGCGTGAGTAGATCCCGATTTGGTCCATTTTGCATGGACTGAACCGACTGTCAGGTTGATGCGTATTCTTCTTGTTGCTGAAGAACGATAAGAATAGTGTACACTGCTCATGAGCAGTGTACACTATGAGCAGGCTCATTGTGAAGTTGATGAACTGAACAACACCTGCATATCTCCCATAAAAAGTACACCGAAAAATCAAATGCACACTCTGCCTTATTTTAGCCAATCAAATCGAACAAAACATATTTCCAATACAGTACTGAACCGGTATCTTTTTTCAATTTGGCGCGGAAAATCCAAACAATGGACTCTGATGACGAGCGGAAACCGCGCGGCTTTGGGCGCGCATTTGTCGATCTCTTCCGAGAACTGGGCTACGATGAGGGCGATCTCCAAGCAGATACCTTTGAGTGGCTATTCGGGCTCCCGTCCATGCGTATTCAGGCGTTTCTCGACTGGTTTTTGACCAGCATTCGACCGCGGCAATGCGTCAAGCGGCAACTCGCTAGTGCGCCGGATTATGCGATTTACACTGCGATTTTACGTGGAAAAGTTGGTAGCCATGGTCTTCTAATAGGTGACCAACTGACGCAAGCGGAGCTGGCATGTCAGAGCGATGTAGCGATGCAAACTGCGCGCCAGGAGGATTCGCTGGATTCGTTGCTTGCCGAGAACGCCACGCTGGAGCAAGAGATCCAAGCGATGGAGCACAAACTGCGACTAGCGAATGACCGCAATGACCGCTTAGCCAAGCACGTACAGCGCAGGACACTGCATACGGACAACCAGAGGCAGCGTGTGACGCGAGAGAAGGATACCGACCATTTCAATGAGGTTTGTGTGTCGTGGTCAGGCTTTTTCTTCTGACTGCTAACAAAAACGCATGTGCATTTTTTTGGTGTATCCATGCAGCTGTTGATGCAAATTGCGCCATCGCATTCTTCCAACGGTAGCAGTGGTGGTTTACCTGTGTCACCAGACGCATTGCTCGCCAAGATCCGAGCCATTATGGGCCACTTGTCGACACCAATGGATCACCACCATGGAGCCATGGACCAGCAGAATTCAAGCCACGGATCGTCGGCTCTCATCACAACGTCATTGTCAGTATCATCATCATCTGCGCTTGCGATGTCTGGGAATGAAAGCAGAAAATGGAGGGATTTCTTGTATCAACACAGAATGGACCAGCTGGAAGTACTGGAGCAAAACAACTTGCGCGCATTGCAAGCCAAAATCCCAGCAATCTCAGCATTGTCTTCATTATCTGCAAAATCCACCACGACGCAGCATCATCAATTTCCGCACAATGATGAAACAGACGATGTCTGCATGTCACCGGTGCGAACAACCAAGAGACGACAGGGGCAAGCACAAACCGATCTGATGCCATCCAGCCCATGGCTCCATGAGTCAGATTCAGCGATGATGGACTTGCGCGAGCAAGATGCTTTGATCTACAACAAGTAATGGAGGAAAAGGGGAGGACACCATGATGGGTACAGGGCGGAGTCCACTAATACTCTCTATTTGGGGTCCATAGGTGCTGCGTCGAGCTTGAGCGGCTCCGCCAGGCGTTTGTCGTCGGTGAGCGAGATGCGCTGATCGCGCAGCTGCAAGTCACGCGGTACGAGTGCCACTTGAAGCAGCTCACCAACTCGCGTCACCAGCTTTTACAACAATTTCAACTCATGAGTCGCGATACGATGTGGGCACGCAAACAAATCTTACAGGCGTCACTGGATAAAACGAAAAGGCAGCTTGGCGAGATCATGCGCCATGCATTACCACAGAAGCTAGAAGAGCTGGCGTTTCTCAAGTCCACAAGCATTTTGTTGCACAGCTATGAGCAAAAATTATGGCGCCAAGAGAATCGATTTCTCAAACTCAAGATGCTGCTCGAAGGATTCGAGATGCAGCACGCGCGCCTCCGGTGAGCCAGCCCAGCCCCAGCCTTGGATTGCCTTCTCTGGGCCTGACTGTATAAACTGGCGAACTGATTCGCTGGGTTGTTCCTTGTAGACTCGTGCACCGCCTTCTTGACGCGGAACGGCAAGATCTTCTCACGGTTGACCGTCTTTTCCAGCAACTGGTCTCGTCGCTGCGACGGCTCAACCACGCGACGGAGCAGCGGATTACATCATATGATACGACCGGTCCTGGTGGTGGTGGTGGTGCCGCTGCTTCAGCAGCCCACGATATGCATTCGCAAGCGACGTATCTGGATGAGCAAGACGGCGTCGCCCACCACTTGTTTCAAATCGTCGAGGAACATGTCCACAACAGCGGTTTTTCAAGTGGCGAGCACCAACAGCCTCCAGGCGGCCACGGGTTCCGCTTCCGCTCTTTCGACGAACTCGTGCGGCTCTGTGAGTTTCAGCAGTCCAGTGAAAAGAATTTCCGAGACCAATTGGCACAAATCCATGGCGAGTGGGAACGGCTGTACGACTCCAAGAGAACCACGCTCGACCAGCTCCGCAAGGGGTTGTTTGGCGATGCGACGTCGTCCACACCGATGTTACTGCCTGTACAAGTCGTAGAGGCGGTTCGCCAGGCAAATGAAGCCAAAGATACGACCGAACACGCACTGGAAAGCGCCCTCGAGACTTTACGGATCCAAAAGAGAAGCGTCCAAGTCGACGCCGCCAAGCAAATGCAGCAAGACAAAGATTTCGCGAGGCTCAAGCGTGAGCTGGCCGAGCGAGTGTGACGGAGAGTAAGTGGACTGGAAGTCCATTCATTTATCATTAATCCATTCTTGCATTTTATATATTAAAAAAAGTATCGACGCGCCGAGCATTTTCTTGTCTTTTCGCTTTGTTTTTTTTTTCCCTCAGTGGCTCAGCCCCGTGGGCACGGGTGGCACGTAGCTGCCATTCGCGGTCGCCGGTTGCGCCGTGTACGCGGCCTGTGCGACGACTTGGGCCGCAAACTGTGGGTTTTCTTTGGCATGGTTGAGCATGAACGCGCCAGCTTTGGCGGCGTACTCTTGGTGGCCGTTGATCAAAGACGCGGTCTCTTCTCCCGCGCCCGTGTAGGTCGCAGTTGGGTCCATGGTCGACGAAAGGTGGCCGTTGCGGAATTCCGGGTGGCACATCATCACGAAGCAATTGAATACGGCGTTGGCGCACATCATAATGCCGACAAACCACGCGAGCGAGCCATCCATGCCGAAATCCATAAAGCCAACACTGCCATTGGTGATTGGTGTTAGTATGACGCAAAGTGAGGTTATGTGTGTTTGCGAAACGTACCAGAAAAGGAAAGCCGTGCGGCCCCTGTACGTGAAGAGGAATCCAAATTGTTGGCGAATTTTTGGCTCCATGGACGTGAAGCGGCACTCGAACGCCAGCAACAACAGCGCGAAAACACTGGGTACACATATACACATATACACAGTGAGTCACGGCGGATTTGAGAGTGATACAATGATAAGGGGCAGGGGGATCGATCGTACATGGCGTAGACAGAGATGAGAAAGCTGGTGACGTCAAGCTTGACGAGATCAAAGAGCCCCATGAAGCCAGCGAGCGCCTGCAGAAGCGCGAGCAGGACATTCAGGTAACGCAGGTTCCGGATAAGAGTCGAGGCGTCCCAAGAGCGCACGTTTTGCCATGCGTTCGTGACGCTGCTTCCTGTCGTGGCCTGGCGAACGTAGCCTGGGCTTTGCTGGGGAAGCGACGAGAGCGAGGTGAAGCCACCAGTCGCGGCGCCAGCAGTGCCCGTGGTGGACGTGTTGGTACTGATAGTGGCCATTTTGTTGGTCGTGGACGGAAAAGTTGGCGTTGGCAGCACAAGTGGAGTGCGGAGGTCTTCGTCGGTGCTGTTGGTGAGCATGGGAGGGGGGAGTCGAACCAACACAGACAAGAAGGCGTGATCGAGCGGCCGTCTGCACAGGGAAAAAGTTGGCAGTGGCTGGATTGGACAGGTGATGGGGATCCAAACTTTTTCTTTTTCTTTTTCTTCTTGAGCTGGCCAGATGAGTTTTAAGGGGTCCAACTCTTAACACGCATACCTGTCATAGTCGAAGCGGTGATTTGACTCGGATTGCACCGGAATGTGGGTACTCCAAAACTGTATATTCTGATATAGATGAAAATAGATCCAAAAAGGAGGGCGATGATGAGGTCTCCATGATGTGGAGCCATGTGGATAGCGTTGCCACAGGATGAATGTTTTCTCGCTAAATAGTTATATAGTATGGTTGGTGTAATATGCTGCTGTGTGCAAGGTACTTATGTGAGAGAGACGTT
Source organism: Pythium monospermum (assembly GCA_023336165.1). Classification (NCBI taxonomy): domain Eukaryota; phylum Oomycota; class Peronosporomycetes; order Pythiales; family Pythiaceae; genus Pythium; species Pythium monospermum. The sequence continues at coordinate 5,163 of JAADWJ010000200.1, forward strand.
TTCCTGTCATTCTGCCATAGTACTGGTATATTTGAAGGTTACGAGTCGTAATTTACGACATCTCGTCGGCGAAGCTGAGTCGCCAGAAATCGTCAGGCGTCTGGTATGGCTCAAAACGCGCTCGATGGCGCGAGCATTTGTCCTTCATCTCGGACTCGGACACGAGACCATCGAGTGCTTCATAGTACTTACGGCATTCGACGCAGTCATGGGCGGGTAAGGCGGCGCGCTGGTCACGGTTGCGAACGACTTCGACGTACGCAAATGTGCTTTTCTTTTCTTCCACAGGCATTGTTGCCTTTGGTTCATCCTTGGATTTGTTGCTGGCAAGCTCATCATGGCTGATTATGGGCCGTGTGTACCTTGACTGGCGCGTACTGAGCGGGATTCGACCGCTGGGTTTGGGCACGATTCCACGGGGCTTTTTGTCGCTGAGATCGTCATCAAGAAAGCTGTCGATACTGTCCGAGTCAGCTTGTACTTTCGGTTTGGCAGCAGGAAAGAGCAACTTCGTTGAGCGAGGCGCGGCAGGGTTGGCCGTCCTTGGCGGGAGAGTGTCCGTGACTCGTGCGGTGTTGCTGCGTCGGCTGTCGAATTCAGTTTTGCGCGACGTCCATGAATTCACCGCGTCGCTTTTTCCTCTCTTATCTTCCACAGCGCGTAGCTCTTGGTCGCCGGACAGGGTTTGTCGTCTCTTGGAGCTGGTGGGGCCATCAGAGACAGGTGCGGGTGGCTTGTCACCGCCGGAAACGGAGTGTCTCTTGAAACCACGAGCCAACAGCGCTGGTGAGTTTGTTGGCGCCACTTCTTCTTGCATATTTTCTTTTCCGTCTACGGCTTCCAGAGGCCTTTTCTTGGCATGAATGACTTCGTATCCAGGAGGTACGGCACACCCGCTCGCCACGAGCGCCTTCTGATATCGCTCCAACAATTTTTGTTGTTCGACCACCATCTTCTGCAATACCTTGAGCCGTTTCTGGGCTCTTTTCTCCTTGTCCTCATGTGCCATGATGGTTTTGAGGAGCTGCGCGCGTTCTTCAGTCCATTCTTGTTGCTCCTGGCGGCGCTTGATCGCATCCATTCCGGCAGTTCGTCGAGCTGAACAAAAATGCGCGCGAAAATCGCACTACTGGATGCCCCTTGAATAGAGAGCTGGTATTGTATTTTTTGAACTATTTGAAACTGCAAAATTATGTGTTGAGAACATAAAAATTATAAATATAGACCGCAGAATGCCATTTCTTGACCAATTCGTGATCCAAGCATTTGTTGAGAACTCAAGTTGAGGTGTGCTGAAATGCAAAAACGTCAGAGTGGGTACACATCAGCGTGTGTCGATTGGCTGAAAACCGAAGTGAGGGTAGGTGATCCCTCTGCAACGAGCTCAACACAATGTGACGAAATCGCTGGATGCCACATCGATATGAGCCGCCGTCTGGTGCCATGGCAGTGCACGTGTTGTGTGCTGCTGGAGAACGCAATCGGAACCACCTGTCACGCCACCGGCAGGAAGCAAGCGCGAGGGAGACGCCGCTGCTGTGCCTTCGACAGACTGAACCTGGACGCCACACCCTTCCACATACCATCGTCAGGAAACTTTGATTCCTTCCGACACGCACACACGCGGTGTGTACAGTACTCCGTGATCCAGCTCTTGATCCGTCCAGTGAGCTGTCCCTTTCCAGCAGCTCTATAATCCGCCATCGTCCCAGTTCAGCGACACTGACGCTGGATACTGTCTCTCTGGATTCGACGGAAACTTTGATCCCTTGAAGCACGGCCAACGTTTGGTGACGCACGTGCTCTCTGTTGGTTGTTTGTTGGTGAAACACAGATTTGTTGACAGCAACAACCAACATGTTTGTCGCCGACAACTCGCGCCTACCGCCCCATTTCCCAACTTCCCCCTTTCGAATGGATGGGAATGGAAACGGGACCCACATGAGCGACCACCATCCCCCCACAGCGCACGGGTTTGCGCACGCAACATACGACGACCCACGCAATGGTGATCCACTCATGACCCACCATCATCGCCATCCGCGTCCTCGCTCGGCTCATCCACCACGTCAAAATTTACAACACCAACAACACCAACACCAACAGCAAGAGCAACAACACCCTCGCACGCCGCAACCACGCGCAGCGCATTCCCCTATCTCTGGCACGGGCTCGTCTCCGTCGTTTCGCGGCCGTGACTTTTTCCAGTGTCCGGAACTGGACCAGCGCATGAAAAAGTACTTGGTAAAACTTGCCAATGAAACAGCCAACCATCTCATCCGCGATACGCTGGAACCTCAAAATGCCAGCTTGGAATGGAAATCCGTGACGTCGATCAAAGGCATTTCCATCTTGCGCGGCTACGAGCGCAGCGGCCCCAGTACGCCGACCGCCGCCGCCGCCACAAGAAGCGAATCGAATGCTGCGGCGTCCACGTCCAGCGACTCGACTTGTTTGCGTGGCGTCGCCGAAGTGAACGCAAGCATTGAAGAATTCGCCATGCTGTTCAAGCTCGACACCAACAAGAAACTCGCGGAACACGGGCTTCTCTTCAATCCAGATTTACTGGACATGGCGACGTTGTACTCGCTTGTGCAACCGTCGGGCGACCACCCGCGGCGGTACGTCGGCATCAAGTGGTGTCTCATGCAATCGCCCTCGCGGATCTTTCGCAACCGTGATTTCTGTTATTTGGAATGCCAAAAGGAATTCCAAGATGCCAATGGACGGCGTGGCTGGGTGCGCAGCATGCATTCCATCAAGATGCCTTGCTGTCCAGCACTGGAAAAATCCCATAGCATCGTGCGCGCGTCTCTGTACCGTTGTGGCTTGATCGCCGTGGAGACGGACAAGCCCGGTGTGCTGGACACGACGTACACCATTGAAATGGACTTGAAAGGCCATTTTCCAGAGATTTTTCAGCCGAAATTTTTATCCCAGCGGATCGCAGCGCTTGCGTCGATCGACAAATTCTTGCAACAGCAACGGCTGAGCTCGTCGCCTCTTTTGGGCGATTTGGATTTGCCAGCCAACAAAATGAAAAGCGCGTGTCAGTTTTGTTTCCGCGAGTTTTCCACGTTCACGAGACGCCACATTTGCCGCAAGTGTGGTGAAGGCATTTGCCGCCATTGTAGTGATGACTGGATGCTGGATATCCCTGTGATTGGGCGCAAGAAAGTGCGCATTTGCACGGTTTGTTCGGCGGAAGCTCGGTTTTGCCACATCGCGCCCATGTCAGCGCGTGGCTCGTTGATGGAGCGTGGCGGCGGCGCGCTCTATGACCACGATGGGAAAATGGCGCCCGTGATGCCGCACCAGTATCAACTTCCGCGGCCGTATTCCCACGAGCAAAAGCAGCAACAGTACCAGCACCACGCCCATCACCAGCAGCAACGCGGAACGCTACCGTCTCTTGTCTCCATGCAGTCCATGCCTCGCTCCGTATCGTTGCCGTCCAGTGAGTACGATAATGAACTTGATCCACGCGAGTATTTCGCGATGCAGCAACAGCAAATCCAAGTGCAGTTTGACCAAGAAGCCATGACCCATGGAGGAGGAGACCGCGAGAGCCACGAACAATATTTTGCAACTGACTACGCGGCCGACTTTGATGATTTTTACAATGGCACTGGTGGAGCCATCCGTGGTACCACCGACCTTAGTGCAATGTGGCAAGTCGAATCTCGGCCGTCACTGCCGCCACAACAGCCACAACAACCACCCAGCTCACGTGGAAGCTTCCACCAGCCAATGGAAGACTTCTTCACACCACGCCGTGTGTCCAATGCTGTGCCCATGGTGCCCGTGCGGCGTGGCACCATTGCCTCTGATTCGCACGAGTCGCAGTCTTCGCAGCGGTCGCGTGCGCAGACGGTCACGTCCAATGTGGGCACGTTCCACCAGCGGGAGCCACACCATTACACGCCGCAAAGTCGCAATACAACGACCGCCACGATGGATGCTGGCCTCGCGTTCCCACCGTCATCGAGGTATACAGTGGTTGGCAATCGATTGGAGAGAGCCAACTCGTACGACGCTGCACGGAACATGGAAGACCAGTTTCACCGACAGCAGCAGCAGCAGCAACCGCGCCGCGTTCCGCCGTCATATACCAGCAACTCGAGACGGAGCCACCAGTTCGACGCATATCCGTCCTCGCGTCGAGGTGGGGGTGGCCGCCATCAACAGCAGCAACCTCCGTCGCCGTCGCTCACGAGTGGTTACCAGCATCCTCACTCGAACGTGTCATCGCCGAGCCACCACTACCATCAGCAGCGGGCATCCACCAGCAGTCGCCAGTCATACAGGCAGCCACCAGCAAGTGGACCTCGGAATGTGGCACTCGAGTTTGTCACACAGCATTTGCCACAAAACCCGTCGCCCGCTGCCGCGCCATTTGTTAAGCCCATGGCTCCGCTGCCACAAGCGCCAATGTTTCAGTTTGGCACAACCGTACCCAAGAGGTCGCAACCGCAAGACGATTCACAGCATCCAGACTTGGTGGCCGCTGGAGAAGTCGAGTACATTGAAAGTGAAAGTGGCGAGTGGATTGCGAGTCGCAGCTGGGACAAAAAAGGTCCATTGCATGTCCCATTCTTGGATCTTGAAACTGACGAACCACAAGAAGAACCCACGACGTCAAGCGGCCAGTCATCAAGTGGCGGGGAGGCGATGACACTGGCGTCAGCGTTTGCAGCACAATTTGCCCGAAAGGAAGGCAATGCAACATCACCAGCAACAGCGACCACAGTCGGCAACAGTAGCAACAAGATCCACGATGCCGACGCGGTCGTCCCTATTCTCGTTGAACGCCTTTCGCAGCAGTCGCTCCACTCGCCGCTCCAGTCGTAAGAGAGCTTGTTCAGTCATACATCGTTAGTTGCAGTACAGTAGCCGTGTTCATTTTTTGATCTACAGTATATTCCATCATCCCACATATACCTAACGCTCTTTCCTACATTTGACTCGACAACTGTATGTGCCACCACCTTGGGTGACTGCGATGATGGGTTCGTTTTTGGTTTGTTGCTTTTTGTTTCATTCAGACTCAATTACAGATAGAGTTCTTGGAGCACATGTTCCATGTTGGGCTGCGCATTCGGCGAAGGAGCTGCACGCGCCAGGCGGTGCTGGACATCGGGTTCTCGCTCCCGCTCTGGTTGGCGTGGCGCCGCTTTCGACTTTGGGCCAACGCTACGGTTGTGTTCTTGGTTGTACTCAGCCATGAGCTCCGCGAGGGACGCTCGGTATCGTTCCAACTCGGTCAGCGTCATCTTGGATCGGCTTGTGAGATCGCCTTCGTTGTAATCATCCAAATCGCCATCGTCGTCGTCAGACATGGCGGAGTGGCGACCTCGGTCAAGCGAGTGAGGGCTGAGTGGGGCCTGGAGATTTCCATGCCTGAAGGTATCCACATCGCTTGCTTTCACAATTGCTGACGCAGCCACGTTGTTATGGGGGACGACACTTGGATCAGTTCGAGGCGCTGGCCCAACCGAGTAGCTATGGGACATTGACGTGGGCCATTCATGGTCCACTGTATACGGATTTGCATCATTTGGCACAGTACCCTCAACAAATTCCGTAGCAGCATCTTGCTGCAACTGAGACAAAGACGCCGAATTGCGCTCTTGCCACTCAGAGACTTCCGAGAACGTTGTCTGTTGGCTTTCTTGGCTCAGGCGGTCCATGTTCTTGTCACTATTTGAAGCCGCTTCATCGGCACGCATGAGATGTGGCAAGTCGATCAAGTCCAATTCGCTGAAAGTATCCGATACATCATCACGAATCGAGTTGGGGCGGGACGGTGGCTTGCGGCGACTTTCACTGTCCGGGAGACTTCCATTGGTCGTACCCGTTCCTTCGCCGCGCGAGCGTCCATCGTCGGTATCGAGCCCAAGGCGAGCATTGCGGCGCGAGCTCGTCTTGGACTCTGGTCCAGACGCTACACGGTGCGAGGCACCGGCTGCTGTGCTTGGTAGACTTGGTTCAGCATCCGACCGAGGCTGCGAGGATCCGGCGTCGTTGAGTTCTCCCTTCTGATACGCTCGGAAAGCGCTGGCAGAGAGGTCGGACAGGTTGCGGTACTCCATAAAGCTGTCTTGCTCCTGAACTGGCTGCGTACCCATCAGTGTCTGTGCACGCGGGCGATCTGATCCTCTCGAGCCTACCGATCCAGGAGCGTGCTCCCTGACACTTCGTTCCGTTTGACGGGCTTTTTGGTGGAACTTCTCCTCGCCACTACTACGCTGCTCGATTTCGTTCGTGTAGATCTCAACCATTTTCTTCAGTGCCGCTTGACGAGTTTCCTCCGAGACTTGAAGATCCGATCCGTTTTCTTTTTCGTACAGGCGCATCGCCGACAACGCCATTACCGTGGCGAGTTCTTCGGATGCGTCCCGTTTCTTCGGCGCGGCCTCTGTGACGGTCTTTCGTCGTGAACGGTGTGAAACCTGGCTGCTAGCTGCATTGATTGCTGCCGTACTGATGGTCGGCACTGGCACTTCATACTCTTCCTGGCCAGCAAAATCCGCATCTTCGCTGGGCGCTGATGTGTCATCGTACCCGTATCTGAAATCTCCTTCATCATCAGTGGTTGGTTGGGATTGTATGCGCTGCTCAAGCTCGGTGATGTCGCTATTGCGTGCGTCAAAGTAGCTTCGTTGAAATGCATGGAAGTCGCGTCCAGTTGCGTTATGAGGCACACGCGACGTCCGTTGATGATATCCTGGTGGGTGCATGTCATTTGAATACGTCTCGGAGCTGGAGTGTGAAGATGACACAGACGAGGGTGGTAAGGAGAGCGATGCATGGCCCATTCCAGGATACGAGATCTCCTCAGGAAACGTATCCTTCTCCATGAAGCTTTGATTGAGACGATCGGCGGAAGACGTTCTATCCATCGAGGCGATCGAGAGATCTGATCGTCGGATCGGAGCACCAACAGTTTCGTCGGAGAAGAATGATCCGTTCGCATGAAGACGGCGGTGGGCATGCAATTGGGACACGTAGTCGTTGTCCCATTCCGAACTGATGCGAACAGAGTCAAGAAGTTCCTGCGGCAGCGGTTGCGATTGAAGCACATGCAGAGGATGCATTGGAGCGGCATCAAACCCGTGGTTCTGGCGAGCACGAGAAAGTGCGTCCCCCGGGGCGAGTGGCTCCTGATTTCGAAGCATTGAGTTGCGAAGAGTGCGAGCCGGGCCCCCACGCGGCGGCATGATGGGCGGAGGCACTTGCGGTCCCGTGGTCGCGCCCATTCGACCAGTTTGGCGCGCACGTTCTTGCTGGATGAATTCTTGGTACGCCGACATCTCTTGCGTCTTCTTTGCCGGCTGTGGAAACGCATCTCGCTTGGAATTGATGAAATCACCGTCGTCCTGATGCTGATCGTCGCCGTAGCTTTCCATCTGAGGAGGTGGTGCACGATGACGTTGAGTCGATGATGGCGCTCGGTTGGACACTGGTGGTTTGGCTGCTGCAGCTGTCTCCATCGGTAGGCGACCACCAACGCGCGAGCGTGACATTTGATCTTCAAATTCACGGTGCATTCTCTTGGCCTCTTCTATATCGGCGAGTCCGCGGTCATCTTCATTCTTGCGGTAGTAGTTCTGTTCCTCAATCGACCGCTGGCGGTCTTTCAGCGCTCGTTTGCCATTCGCTGATGTTGGCGAGTGGTCATAGAGAGGCGTATCCACCGAGTCGACGCGATGAGCGTTCAGATGGGACACTGGACGGCCACCATTCAGCCCACCGGCGTCACCACTGCTCCCATGGCTCACGGTGTCGGAACACTGCGTGCACACTTTGACTTTCTTGGCGCCGACACCTGCGTAATCCAAGATGAAATGGTGGCCACACGCGTTGCAAACCACTTTGCCACACTTGCGGCAAGTTGATTTCCGTGAAAAAAGCCCAAATTTGTGGCGACAAATTTGACATTTCGTGACACTCGACTTGGAGGGCAATTCCAAATCGCCAAGTAAACGGCCGCCTTCACAAAGCCGCCGCATTTGGAAATACCGATTCACTTCGGCGATATTCTTGATCCGCCGCTTCATGACCATGATCTTGAGCCAATTCGGTGCATTTCCCTTGATATCCATGTGAAGCGTATGCACAGCATCAACGTACGACTTGTCATCCGACTCGATAAACACAAAGCCGGAGCGATACAAACTGCCCCGCACAAGCCCATGGGACTTGGTCAATGGTGGGCAAAAGGGCAGCCGAATCGAATGCAAGCTGCGCACCCAGCCGCGCTTCTTGGTGTTGGTATCGATGAACTCATCGTGGCACTCGAGGTAACAGAAATCGCGGTTCCGCGCGAGCTTACTGGGCGATTCCACTGCGGTCCACTTGACGCCAACGTAATGTTTCGGGTTTTCCGCCGTGGGCATCGCGAGATCGTAGAGCGTCTTTTGGTCGAGCAGATCTTTGCCGACGGTCTGTGTGAACCCACTGAGTTTCATGGGCGTGTCCAGCTTGAAAAAATCGGCAACTTCGTCGATCGTCGCGTAAATGCGAGTGGACCCGCGCAAGTACGTGATGGACCGCATGGTCGTATCGCTTGCGGTGTCATCCATGCCTTGGAACACTTCGACGCCATCGTCAGACGAGAGATGCACCCAGCTCATGGGGCCACCCGTACGACGCGAGTAGTACACGACTTCTTTACAGGCGCGCTTGGCCAAGTTTACGAGGTATTTGGTTTCCTTGGCGTTCAGTTGCGGCGCGCGGAAAAAGTCGTCGGGTAGAGGCAGTTTACTGTCGCGCAGCGCACTGCCTGCAGGGGACGGCATGAGGGCTCCGCCGCCACTGCCGCCACTGCTGCCGCTTTTGCCGCTTCCTGGACCATCGCGCTTCGGCATTTTCTTCGTGTGAAAATAAGGGGAAAGTTACGTTTCACTTTGTTGGCGATGGAACTTGTTGGTGTCGGCCAACTTCCAACAATCAATTCGCGTTTGTTGGTTTTGGCGTTGGCGGCTTGAGAGGAGATGATCTGTTGGTTGATTTCAGGACAAGCAACAAGGGGCACCACTCCACTACCAATGCAGGTATGGAGAGCGGTCTCGTGTCGTTGGTGGCTGGGTCGCCAGATTTGTGGAACAACTCGGACTGGAGGAACTCCCACCCACAGACCACGGTAAACCAAACGGCGTGTGCGCCTGCGGAGAACACCGCGCGCGAATCAGAGCACAAAGGATTCCTGGAAGGGAAGACGGATGTGAGGGGCAGTTTGTGCAGGGCTCCCGTTTTCCAACGCCCTTTCCTTGGTCTTGCTGTCTGGTTGTTTGCTGTCGTGCGGGAGTCGATGGAGGCAAGTCACCCGCCAAGGCACAGGCACCCGACAGACAAAAGCGTCGATACAACACGCAAGTCAACCCGTTTGTGTCGGTCAAGTTTTCAGACCGCAACACCCCTACACCTGACACATGCTGACCAGTTGTGGGGGCGAATCAGCCAATCAGATCCTGAACATGATGGAAATTCTTCTGTCACCGAATTCTCCTGTTTGACCGAAAGTTCCAAAGGATGTCCATTGTTTCGCATGATGTTGCGAAGGGAACGATGGTGGCCAAGAGATGGTGGTGTATGGTGCAACAATCCGTATTGGCAGCTGTGCCGCACCATACCGCTCTGCTGTATCGATGTTTGTGAAAGTGTGCATTCGATCAAAGCGCCATCACTGACGGCATCTGGAGTTCTGTCCGGCGTTTCATCCATTCTGATATGGATTTTCACAGTGCGTTTTCAGAAAATTTCAAAAATGATCTATATCGTATTCGATAAACAATCATATTTCAAAACTCCATGAAAATGGCGCCAAAAATGGCCCAACTCCGGCCTGCCGGTGAATTGAGGCCATTACAGTACTTACCACGGACATCCCGGTCTGTGTGAAAGGATCCGCGCGCTTACGACTCGCCTTGCTCTTGCCCATTTTCCAAGCGCTAGATAGCACAATCGCACAGCCCGTGAGTAGACGCATCACCTCACACCAGACTGCATGTCAATGACTGTACCTGGCGAATTGTTCGAAGCAATCGCTGCCGTTCTTCCTTGATTCGCTTCTTTTTGTCAAACGCAGCACTCGCAGTCGCAACTGCATGACTCCATTGGAGATGGATACGCTGGCGCTCGTCTTCGTTCTCCATCAACTCGCGCTCCAAAGCATCCGGCGACCACTTGGCTTGTTCCTGCAAACCATGACACCAATCCAAATTAGCATCGCATGCATTCATCAAGGAAGTGGGGTGACTGCACGATGCGGAAGCTTGCCGTGATGCGCACCGTTCTGTGAAGTTCTGCTGCGATGGCGCCATACACGCGTCGTTTGATCCGCTTCTGTGCATTCTTCCGCTTTGTTCGCGGTTTCCCCATTGTTTTTGCCATCAAGCCATCCCTGGGATCAAATTTTAAGGGATTTGCATGCTCTGTCGAAGGTCCTTGCAAAACGCATATACGATTCAGGAGGTTATTTCGTTCCTTTTCGCGACGCCTCGGTCCGATCTTGATCTTGATGAAGGGTAACGTACGACACGAAGTGCGAAGGTCGACGACGACGACCAACTTCGAGTGCTGTGTGGGAAAGACGACCACGACAAGACCCAGCATCTCTGTGTGTGTATTTGGTGCGTTGGATCATAAACCTTCACCATCGATCGAAACAGCGTGGCCGTGTTGATCGACGTGAGCGAAAAGGTTTCCTTCCCAATCCTTTTGTGAGCTCCATCCAGCATGTTTGAGAAAGTGGTCGAGTCGATTTTGGTCGAGTACGTCTCAGAATGGGTCGAAGGGCTCGATGCCGAGAAGATGAAGATCGCGCTCTTTGGCGGCAAAGTGGAAGTGCGCGAGTTGAAGCTCAAGACAGCGGCATTGGACAAATTTCAACTTCCGTTGCGCGTGAAAGCCGGTACACTGGGTCGATTAGCGCTCAAAGTTCCATGGAAGCGGCTCACGAAAGAGTCGGTCAAGCTCGTGATCGAAGACGTCTTCCTCATGGTCGTGCCGGCGCACCAAGATGAAATGCTGCGGCTCAAGAACAAACTACCAGAGGACGCGCAAGATTCCTATGCGCTGCGGATGCGGTTTGCCAAGCAACAAGAAATTCGAGTGCGCGAGTTGCTGGAGAAAAGCAAGAACGACGACACGCGACGGACCTCGGATGCTGATGATACTGGCTCGGGCGCAAACAGTCCAGGCGTCGGTGGTGACACGACATCCGGATGGGGGTACCGAGAGAAAATTCTCCACAATATCTTGGATAATGTATCGGTGGAAATCAAGAATATCCACATCCGGTATGAAGATACATCGCAGACGTTATCCAAGAACCCGTTCGCAGTGGGCTTCACGGTCGACTCGATCACCGTCAATACCACCAATGCAAATGGCCACGTGACCTTTGTGGACCGTGCGCAGTCGCATACACCGTTTGTCCACAAAATCTTGGAGGTGAAACAAGCTGGCTTGTACTGTGATGATACGGCGTCGTCGTTGCAAGAGCTGACTTCTACACGCCGCCAAAAGCCGCCCATGGAGTCGTATATCATTCACCCATTCGATACAAGTGCCAAGATGACCGTGAACCACGATGAAAGCACCATGTTCTCCATCCCCAAATTTCAGTTTGTCACCGACATTGGCTCCATCCTTGCAAGCGTGACCGAAAGCCAGTGCAACGATGTGATCAGTGTCATCAACTACGTGTCCACCCACGAAACGTACCTCAAGCGGATCCATATTCGTAAAAAACGGCCTAAAACGCCCGTAAAACGGGATGCCAAATCGTGGTGGATGTATGCCTTTTATGGCGTCCAAGTGCTTTACGGTCTCGAGTCCAAGAAAGTGCCCGAATCTCAAGCCGCGAGTGGCGGCACCAGCGTCATGTCGTTCAAATCACGGGCAGTGAAGTGTACGTGGAAGCTCTTTGGCCAACGGTGGATGCAACGGAAGGAATATATTCAACTCCACAAAAAAATCCTCAAGGCTGTGGTCAAGAAGGCGGCACCGGAGTCTTTAGTGGGCATTCGAATGCGACTGAACGAGTTGGAAGATGAGCTCGATGTCGACACGGTTGTCTTTTTCCGCTTGTGTGCCGAGCGAGAATTGGAAATGGAGGAAAGTCGTCAGGATTCAGTCAAGAAACTCGGATGGAAAGCGCGATGGAAGTCGAGCAACACTAACAGTGGCAGCAGCGGCAATACTGAAAGTGGCTCCCCGTCCGTGCTTCGACGGCTCGATCCCTTGGAGAAGCTCTGTTTATTTTCAGCCGTTGCCGAACAAGTGAATGCGTCATCCACAGAAATCGCCGCTAAAGAACAAGCAAAATTAAACTCCAAAGCGATCCTGTACGTTCTCGACGTCGCCGTCGCAAGCTTCACGTTCTCTCTTGTCGAGCCAGCACGAATTGTTTCTGCCGAGTCCGAGGCGACGCGCCGTAGAGCGGCAGCGAAAGAGTTCCTTCGATTTGAACTCAACCAGTTTCTATTCACCACCTTCCAGCGCACGAATGGCTGCACTATGTCGAGCAGTATCCGGTCCATTCAGATGCTGGACTTCAGCCATACCCAGAAAAGCTCATCGGGGGAGCTGCTGCCACAGCCACTTTTTTATACACTCGCAGATAACGGTACCACATCGAGCGCAGTCCAAGAAACGGTAAAGACAGACGGCGGTGCTGCGTCTGGCTCTGATCCGTCGACGCTAAAGTTTTTGGATCTCCGGATCGAGTCGTCCGAGACCAAGCTCCAAGTGAGCTGCGCGCTTCTGCCGTTCAGGTACATCCACCACTTGGCGGTCGCATCAAAGCTGCAAGGGTACTTTGTGATCCAAGTCGAAGTCGCACAAGAACTCAAAGAAAACGCCGAAGAGGCGTTGGCAAATTCGTCCGTCTGGTTGAATAACGCGGTATTTTCCAAGCCTCTTCCAGCGGCCGCTCGAGCTGCGGCTGCCGAGAAACAGAAGAAGCATGGCGCCACCCACCGAGTCAAGGACGTCGCCAGTGTTGTCTCTCCACGGGTCGTGGAGTTTAGTGTTGTCTTACCGGTGGTTGACGTATTCGTACTTAGCAGCGACACCTCTCCGATTTTGGAAGCCAAGCTCACCGATCTCCATTTCAAGAGCGGCAACTTGCTGGATACTTTTGCATTCGCCATCGATGGTCTTGAGATCACGTTCGTTGATGGAATATCGACCAACGGCCCAGGCCACAGCCTCGACACCAAGACCATCGTACCTCCACCGCCCGTGTCGAGCAGCACCGGGCGAACGCACAGCTACTACCACCTCGCTCAACGCAAACGCGCGTCGATCTTACGGAAGACACGCATCGTTTTCAGTGGAGAAAAAGTGGAAAAAGCCAACCGCATGCCTAGTTGGGCTATGAAATGTACGACTCCACCAATTTATTTCACACTTTCCAGTGCCCAATATCAACAAGTCGTCCAAGCTTCCGCGGCGTGGGCTTCTTCTGCGAGTAAGCAGTTGGACCAGAAGGCGATGCACCCTGCGTTGACTCGTCAAAGCGGGACCACAGACGTCGTAGCTCGGCGACAGATCAAGCAGGCTCCGTCCCACTCTAGTGCACTGACAGAGCATGAGGAGTTTGACCCAGACGATGAAAAATTCAGTCTCGGGATCCATATCCCGCAGATTCTCGTCGTCTTGGAAGGTGGCGGCGGTGGGATGCCGTCGGCCAGTAGCGCAGCGACCACACCGGATGCCAAGGAATCAAGCGCAAACGCATCAGAAATTGATTTGGTGCTTGATATTCGCCTCATCAATGTGGAAGCCAAGTTTTCGTCGGCGGCTCAGGCGATTGTCGCTGATTTTCGCCGGTTATCGTTTTTCAAACGGAAAAGTACGCGACAACCGGTCCACGATGACCCAGTGTCGAGTGGCGGCCATAAAAAGGTCAAGCTCTCGACGGCCGAAGCGATCGCGCAGGTGAATGCCTCAGGTCCTAGCTCGCGCACGTCAAGTCTGAACGAGCAGGCAGATGAGCCAGACCCAGCGTTCCATCCAGACACTGGCCAACCGACAAGTAAGCTGATTGAAGTCGGTCAGAAAGTGAGCTTTGTGGTCTCGTGTGTCGCTCCGTTTAAAGGCAAACTCAAAGCCCAGCAACTCGTGTTATACTGGGACGACGAGTTGCTCACGGCTCTTTTCCGTTCGTACTTGTGGGGGAATTCGGTGGTCGCAAAGAGCGCGCCGAACAGTGCGTCATCCAGTCGGACAAGCAGCGGATCGTCATCTCATGGTGACGCGCCTCACGATCCAGTTGACTTGAGCGCTGCGGCAGCGGACGCTTTGGCGAGCGAGCAGCAACTGCCGGTGGTGCCGTTTTCACTGGAGATGTCCATCGACAAGTTGTTCATCTTCCTGCGCCCCCACAACACTCAGTCGTCTCGATTTGCACTCAAGCTTGCTCTTCGAGATGTCGGGTGCAAAATCGCCACGACAAGTGCAGCGCCACATACGGAGATCCAGATTCAAGCCAAGAATGGGGTGACGATCGAGTCATCCCGGTTTGTGAGCAGCGGCGACAGCGGTGGTGATGAAGTCTGTGAGCTGCTTCGCATCGACCGCGCGATCCGTATTGACGTCGAGACAGCCGCTGCGTACGGGTCACTAGCGCACCGCAATGGCGCGGCAACGTACGTCGCTGTCCGAGCATCGCAAATTGAAGTCAATTACATGCACGCCCATGTTAGTGTACTGCTTGAGCACGTCAACAAGCAAATTGTTGGCTTCTTCAGCTGGGTCGGTGTGCAATTACGACCGCGTGAGATCAAAGTGACGAATATGCGAACCAAACTGGACGTTCAAGCTGACCAAATCAAAGTTTTACTTCCGCGTGGTGTGGTCGGCAACGCGGTTGATCGACAGCGGAAGCCTGAGCGGATGGAACTGGACGTGAAACGACTGGTGATTCGGTCACGTCCATACCCAAAGGATACAAGTATGGAGCAGCTCTTGATCCACGCGGACGGTGTCCAATTGGCGTCGTTTCTCGTGGACGGGACGCGCGACCACACCGACGCTGTGGCATCAGTGGATGAAGCCGTGTCACGAGCCAAGGAGATTGAGGCTCGCCATGCTGTGGACCACGCGACCGCGCTTTCCAAGACAACCATTCTTTCCTTGGAATCCGTTTTCGTGGACCATGTGAGTGTCCCAATCCCGCGTAAACCTCGAAAGAAAGCAAAGAAGATGGAGACTGCGCCACCACCAACTTCCTCAACAGAGGATCCAAGTGGAGAAAAAATTACGAAACCAAAGCGTGTGCTGGATTTGGAGGACGTTGCCAAAGAGATGGACAACGTATGCGGCTTTGTACGGGTCTCTTTGGCTCGCCCGAGTGACTGGGATGCAGACGATTCCTCGACATCGTCGTCGTCCGCTCGCAAGAGACCGCCGCAGCTGGCGCTTGTTGGTGCCATCGGTGATCGGCTCAGTGTGGCCGTCGAGACACAGCAAATTGAACTGTTTACTTGTATCCTGGACGAGAATTTTGGCCGACCGGAGTTGCGGCCACCCGTTCCTGACGCGGACGCTGTCAAGCGACAGGAAAATGACGAAAAGAAAGTGATCGACGTGCAAGTCGCGGTCGGTGATCTGTCGCTGAGCTTACTGCGACCGTCTGTGGTGGTCTCTCGTGGCGGCAGCACTTTGGAAGATATCGCGAGCCGCATTGTGGGGCGAATTGATGTCGACAACGTGAATATCTCCGTCAGTGGCTTTGCGTCGTCTCGTGGGCAACAGCGGATCGTGGCGTCCCACGCGCGGTTGTGGACAATCGACTCGATCAAGACCGAGCGCGTGGAGGCCGAGAGTGGTAATGAAACCATCGTTGTGGACCACGTCGAGTATCGAGAAATTGAGTGTGGGGAATTATACGTGGACGGCGGCACCGACTTGCAGCAATGTGTCGACATCACGATCGACACGCAAGCCCATGGCAATTCCACCACTCAGCCACTGGAAGTACGGCTCCACGTGTTTGCGTGTGCGCTTCGTCCTGCATTCATCACGCTGATCACGCGCGCCATGCCGTTTCTAGAAATCAATCCACGATTTTTCGGGTATGAAAAGAAAAAACGTGGCTCGGTCAGTTTGTCCGTGACCACGGGCATGATCCATTGCATGATGGCACAGCACTTGGCGGCGGGCGATAACGACGAAGGCGAGAGTACGTCGCTGCCACTCCATTTGGTGCTAAGTGGCTGTGTTGTGATGCGGTACAGCGACGTGGAAAACGGGCTCAAGCATGTCCAAGTGTTCGGACGCAAGATGTCGCTCGAAATTCTTGCCCAGTGGCCACCGCCGCCAGAGGAAAGTGAAGCAACAGGTGCAGGCGCTGTGACACCGTCGCCGTGTTCCACGCCAACGTACGCGTCGTCAAGCACGCCACGCAACCAATCCGGTGCGCGGTCGATGAGCTCTTCTGGGGCGGCACCGTCGAGACGGCACATGTCGCTTGCAAGTTACCGTCGTGTGCTATGTGACGACTTTGCGGTGGATTTGGATCTGGTCGATACGTCGCCGGTGGACAACACGCTCAAGGTCTCGACCTCACTCACGCATTTCCACGCGGTGCTGTGTACATTTGACCTCTTCATGCTGTCCCAAGTGCAGAAGCTCATCGAAGCCGCGATCGACGACGGTGGTGGTGGCAGTTCATCAACGTCACGGACAAATTCATCGCGCGCGAGCTCACGCACAGCGTCTCAGCAATCGCAGCACACGGCAAACTCGTCACGCACATCATCCTCTGCTTCGTCTTGTTCTTCTTCGGCATCATCAAAAGAAAACGGAAGCAAACACGTGGTGGTGAACATGATGCTGGAAGACGCAAGCGTCACTTTTGTGCGAGAGATTGGCGAGTACTTCTCGCCGCTCGCTCGGGTGTACACGTTCTGCATGATGTGCAAACTGAGCATTGAAACACCGATGATACCGCTGCCGTCGTCGGCTCTCCCCGTGTCGTCAAAGCCCCCGCAGATCGTTGACGTCCATCTCCACTTCACCGACGATAGTGCAGGTGAGCTACGAGATGACGAAGGACTCAGCGCGTGGGCGTTCAATGCTGTGCTTGGCTCGTGGGAACCGATCATCGAGCCGTGGATGTTTACAGTCGCGATGCGGCTTGAAACGAATTCCAAAGGTAAAGCCACGACCAAGCTGGAGATGGCAGGCAGCGACTCGCATTCGCTCAACGTCAATTTTTCTCCTCGACTGCTGGATTCGTTTTGTGCGATTGCGAAAGAGATCGAGCCACTCACGATGCTCAAGAACAGTTCGGTCTTGACGGCGGCAACTGCGAGTGTCATCTCCTGTGGCTTTTACCTTGCGAATGATACTGGTGGTACCATCACGTACTGGGTGAGCGACCCGAGTGCGACGTCGTCGTCATCGTCGACGACCCACTCGCGGTCTGGCTTTACGTACGCGTCACGAACGAAACGCGTCCCGGAAGCTTTGCTGCCACGGCATAAAGTGCCATTGAAATTGTCCACGGCCATCTTCCCGTCTTTGCCGAATGACCAAACGCTTTCGTTTGGCTGGGGAGATGACGAGTGGCACCCGTTGACCGACGTGCGGATCCATAGCACAGGCAAGTACGTGTACTCGGTTCTGCCCAAGACGGGAGGCTCGCGTACAGGCAGCCGCACTAATTCATCGTCCTCGTCCTCGTCCGCGGCGGCCTCGTTGGCAGCACCGCCACGCATTCTTCTCGCGCTGTTTGACATCTCGGCGGTCTTTGGCTATCGCACGCTCACCGTCTCATCGCTCGTGAGGGTTTTTAACGAATCCGAAGTGCCCATTGACTGCGCTGTGCTTGGTGACGACGGAAAGACCGTCACAGAGATTGGGGTGATCGAGCCACAGAGTGCGTGTGGCGTGCCCATCACCATGATTCGATCCATCTCCGGTATTCGTGTGCTCATTCGTCCGCATAAACCAGAGCCAAGTGGCTCGGCCACCACGCCAGTCGAGTCAGCGTTGACGACGACGACGATGCTCACACAAGCGGGAACATGTGAGAAGGACCATCGTTGGAGCAATGAACTGATCATCAACGACAAGGAAGAAAGTCTTGAGAATATCGCCGCCTGTTCGCTCGTGCTCGATGACTACGACTGCAAATGCCAGCGCATGTTTGACGGCTCGCAGCCTCTCCACGTGAGCCAAATTTGCCGTGCCAATGGATCGTTTTTCCGTGTCGGTAGCCGCGTATTCACCGCGTCAAATGGCAGCAACCTGAAATACGCACAGCTGCGCGTGTACCCGGCACTGACTTTTGAAAACAAGTGTGGGGTGCCGATATTCATGGTCGCGTTCATCTTCAAGAAAGTGCGTCGTGCGGGGGTCGCACAGGACCGAGAGTATTCCCATATTGTCGCCTCGGAGAAAATTCCAGCGCATGGTACGCTGCCGTTTCTATCGTCGTCTTTGCAAGAGAGCACTTTCTGTTCCATCTCCATGACCGGATTCAGCTGGAGTAAGTTGTTTCTTCTACCGAGTGCGTTCAACTCGTCAAAAATGACAGGCGGCTCCACGACCAATGGGGGCGCCAGCAACAATAGCACCAGCACCAGCAATGAAACCCGTTCGACGAGCAGTACACTATCGTCCATGATGGGAAACTCGCAGTCGTCGTCGTCGTCCTCGTCGCCGTCGCCTACTTCCCGTGGTGGATCAACTGGCGAAATTCTCTGCTCGGTGGAAGACTTCAAATCGCGCAAGTCATCGATCAACGTCACGCTCCACGGGTCAAGCGCCGAGAGTGCGATGCGCCGCGTGGTGATCCAGCCAAAGTATTTGATCCGCAATGAAACCAAGATGGCGTTGTCTTTTGAACCAAGTACCAAGGCAAAAGGAAGACTCCCCACCGCCAAGACTTTCTTCTCGTTGCCATCGTCACCATCATCATCGGCATCGAAGGCAGCAGCAGCATCGTCGTGCTGTGGGTCTCCTCAATTGGAAATGATCCACACCAAGCTGAACGCGCTCCACGGCGCCACCACCACATCGGCGACACCGACGTCGTCGGCTCTGCACAACCGGCCAACTCGATCCACAAGCACAAGCACAGGCGCAAGCGCGAGCAACAGTGCCAAAGGCTCCTCTGTGTTGAACACTGATGAAACCGATGAGAAGGAACACTTTTATTGCTCCGAGACCAACGTGGTCAACGTCCAAGTGGAAGGTAACACACAGCCAAGCTCGGGCGTGTCCCAGTTTCGACTGGACGCAGCCGTCGGTGGCACCAACAGTACCATTCGGTTGTACGATGAATCCAAACAGCAGTGGCACGACGTGGTTGTGATCCTTCAGCAGCTGGACGCGTTCACGACCAAGGCGACTTTTGTGGAGCGGTACGTGTTTCTCAACCGCACCGACTTCAATTTAGTGGTCGTGCCAGCCTGTGAGCTCACGGGGACAAGTTCCCAGGAGCCATCGTGTGGCTCTCTTGTGACACCTCATACGTCCACGCCGTACCACTGGGCCCACCGCTCCAACGTGCCGACGGACCCAACGATTCGACTCAAAGTGAGCGACCCGAGCGCGACTGGGTGGCGGTGGAGCGGCCGGTTTTCGCTCCACGATGTCAGTGAAAGTGCGCTCAAGTTGAGCAACCGGTACACCAGCCAGGTCCACGTGGTGCGGGTCGAAGTCCGCGTGGAGTCTTCTGTGCGGGTCTTTGTCGTGGTGTCAAGCGAGGACAATGCGCCGTACCCATTGTACCGCGTCATCAACTCGTCGGCCAGTGAGATCATCCACTTTAAGCAATCTTTTGAAGGCGGAAGTGGCGAATTGTCGGAGCAATCTGCTGTGACACTGGTGGATTACAATCGAGGCGTGACCCAGCGGCTTTTTCCAGGAGAAAGCTCATGTTTCGGGTGGGACGAAGGTTTTTTCTTACCGTCTCTTGAGCGTGTGCTGGAGATCTCGTACAGTTGCGATGGCGTGCGCACCAAAGTGCGACTCGACCAGCCAGGTGAAGCGCAACGGATCAATTTGCCAGCGACCGCCGCCAAGCCGCAGCAAACGTGTGTGTACGTCCACTGGTACCTCAACGGCGTGACCAAGACGATCCAAGTCCACGACAGGCAGTTACCACGCGACAAACTCACGGGCAAATTGAACCACCACGCGAGCCAGGATACGGCGGGCCACCGAGCCAAAGGTATCGCGAGTATCGCACCTGTCATGGCCGAGATGGCGTTGCGGTTCAAGATGCCAAATATGATGCTCTCCATCTTGAACAGCGCACCAGAAGAAGTGCTTTTATTCACGGCCAACAAACTTGACTTCAAATACGCCAGTTCGCGTGGACAACATGATGAATTTGAAGTCCAAATTGGCTCTTTCCAGTTGGACAACCAACTCTCGAATGCCGTGTTCCCTGTCGTGTTCACACCAACGCCATTGAACGTGTCGTCGTCGTTCAACTTGCTAGAGTCTTCGACAAAGAAGCCATTGTCCCCATCGTCCAGCCAAATGAGCCAAGAGGATGACAAAGAAACCAGCGAGCCAGCGAGTGAGACGTTTTTCCATTTGTCCATTTTCCGGCTGGATTACGGCGACGACGTCGACTATCTTAAGTATTTGTCGGCGATGGTGCAACCGGCGCGGCTTCAAATCGACGATTTTCTGATCATTTCGGTCGCTTTGCTTTCGTCCGATTTGCTTCAAGTCGTCCACCGGTACTTTCCACCGACTCCAGCGACACGCGAGGGTGGGAAGCCAACCAGTAGTGGTGGGGGTAGTGGTGCTCAGCCACTGGAAAGAAAACCTTCTGGCGTCCAACAACAACAGCACGAAGACGTGGAAAGCCAAGTCGCTTTTTCCGGAATGGCAGCCGCTCAACAACGGAACCTCCACGCTGCGTCGATCGACCATGAAAGCGCCGTGCTCAAGAAACTCTCGCCGTCCGAGAGACGCATGTACATTGAAACCATGGAACTTCACCCATTCAAATTGCAAGTCACGTTCCAGCAAAACAACTTGAGCAAGGCGCCTTTGTTTGTGGACGACGGAACTTCATCGTCGTCGTCATCGGTGGCGACCAATTTTCTACTGCCCGTGGTGTTTATGGTGCTCAAGTCCAATTTGGTCAACGTCGACTCGGCCTCGATCAGCCTCAACGCGCTCCATATCTCCCACTCGTTCACCACGCGGCCGTTCATGGTCTCGGCGATCCAGCAACATTACGCGTTTCAAGGCATCTTGCAAGTGTACTCGCTTCTTGGCTCGGCCGATATCTTGGGCAACCCACTCGGTCTCGTTAAGAACTTGGGCACTGGCGTCAAAGATTTTTTCTACGAGCCCATGGCCGGGATGGTCAAGTCGCCACGCGAGTTTGCGCTTGGGTTATCACGAGGAACAGCAAGTTTGGTCAAGAACTCAGTCTACGGCACGTTCAACGCGGCCAGCAAATTCACCGGCACGCTGTCGTCGGGCATCGCGGCCTTGTCGATGGACGGTGATTACATCAAGGCCCGCAATACACGCAATCGCCAAGAAGTAGCGACCCATATCGGCACGGGTCTGTTTTACGGCACCAAGCAGCTTGGCCAGGGCATCTTTGCGGGCGTCTCGGGCGTGATCACGGCGCCAGCACTTGGCGCGTACAACAATGGGCTCACGGGCTTTGTAGAAGGGGTCGGTAAAGGGCTCATCGGCGTCGCGGTCAAGCCAACCGCTGGCATCTTGGACCTGGCGGCCAAGGCGACCGCGGGCATCACGGCCACGGCCACGGTGTTTGACAAAAAGGCCCGAGACACACGCATGCGATTGCCACGGATGACCCACACAAGCGACAAGAGGCTCCGCGTGTACTCGAACGATGAGGCCATGCTGTGCCAATTGCTCCACAAGCTGCCGCAAAAATTGCTACGGAACGAACACTATGAAGCCCACGTTTTCTTGCCATTGAGCCGTGCAGTCGTTGCGACGTCCCACCAGTTTTTCCACGTCGATTTCAGTTCGCTCGCGGGCGTCGTCGGCGCACCGGCCAATCCACGGATCACATGGAAATTCCCACTGACAAGTGTGTGGGGCGCGCAGAAAACGGCCAAAGGTGTGAGTATCTTTATCGGCGCCGCGACCCACGTGAGTCTGACCCGTACGACGCCGTCTAACAGCCAGTCAGCACCGTCATCTCCTGTGAGTCAGTCTCGCCACACCCATTCAGCGTCGCCTATGGTCACCAAGAGCTCCATGACGACGGTCGTGGTACCGTTCAAAGACTCGGAAGTCGTCGTCATGGACAGACTGGTCAAGTGCGTCTCGGAACTCGTGGCCAAGCAGCGCGAGCGTGCCCCCGTGACCGATACCTTTTCGTCTCCGACGCCACGCAACTCGATCGGCATGGTGCTGGAACCGGTGCGCGACGCCAACAAATTGCCAGGCTACGATGGCTACGGCGGCCGCGTGGTCGAAGTCTTTGTCGGCTCGGCGTGCTACCGCGCTGGCGTCCAAGTCGGCGATATCATCGTGGGCTTTGGCAAACAGAAATTAGAAGCCGGCGACCATGGCAGCGCGCTTCGCACGCAACTGTCGCTGATGAAAAAAGGAGACACGCTGCAGCTCATGGTGCTGCGCTCCGGGGACATCAAATCCATCAGCGTCATCACCGAGTGATCGACCATACAGTAATCTAACCCTACGTATTCTCTCTCTCCACAAATAAAATGTATTCTTCCTCTTTTTGTTCGTCATCTCTTTTTCTACTGTCTCCTGATGTTCCAGGAACTACCTACACACACATCCACACACACACACACGTTTTCCTTAATCCTTCCCTATTTCCACTTACTTTTGGATGACTTTCGTCGCACGGAACGTGAAATCTTGGAAATATTCGGCTTCGCGGTCCACCGAATCGAGCATCCGCCACTCGGGCGTGTCCACAGGCACTTGGTTGATGAATTCGTTGTCGACGTACTTGATATCGGCATCGTCGACCACATCGGGCACCCATTCCGGTTCCAATTGCTTCCGTTGCAAAGCCTCCCAGTCAATACCACTGAAAAAGGGATGGTTCATGATGCGGAACGGCACGGCCTCGTGTGAACCAAAACGTTTGCTTGTATCGCGTTCGATCAGGCCGGCCAAAAGTGACTGCGCGTGCTCTGGAAGCTCCTGAGGGATGTAAATTGGACCTTCTTTGATATTGCGGTACATGATCGACTGGTTCTCATCTTTGAACGGCGTGCGGCCCGTGAACATTTCAAAGATCAACACACCCAAACTCCACCAGTCACACGCTTGGTCGTACTCGACTGGCACGCCTTTGACATCCGCAGCGGCGAGCACTTCAGGTGCGATATACTCGGGCGAGCCAGCAAGCGAATGCGATTTGTCGCCATCGGCTTTGTTCTTGCGGGAATACGTTGACAGCCCAAAGTCGACCAACACGACATGGCCATCCTTGGCGATGAGCACATTCTCTGGCTTCAAATCACGGTAGATAATATCCAAGCTATGCAAATGCGCAAGCCCAGCGACAAGCTCGGCGGCGTATTGCTGGATCCGTCCGGACGTGAGTGCGAGTTCCCCGTTTTTGTTCAAATTCAAGTGGTGCCGCATGTCGCCGCCGTTGTAAAACTCCATGCCCATGTACACTTTGTCTTCATTTTGGAAAGCGAATAACAGAGACGCAACAAACGGATGGTGGACATCGCGCAGCATATCACGTTCAATCTTGGCGTTACGGCGCATATTCTCATCCATGCCGATCTTGCTGATGATCTTGATTGCGTAAATCTTGCCATCTCTCGTACCACGTGCCGAAACGACGCGACCAAATGAACCCGTACCAAGCACCTTGAGTAATTCAAAGTCTTCAATCTTGAGCGTCGACCGTGACTTTCCTTTGTTGTTTGCAGCCGCGGCGGCCGCTTGGCTTTGTACTTGGGTTGCGTTGTTGATCGCGAGGCTCGTGGCACTATTGGTTCGATTAGTTCGGCTGCTGTGCTGCGTGCCGTTGCTGTATCGTCTCACTGGAGCAGCTGCCGTACTGGCTGTGCTTTTCACTGAGATCATGGACGACGCCAGTGGGTTTGGTGCGCTGTCATCATCGTACATGGACGCAGACGACGTGATCGACCCACCGCCGCCTTGGGCATCATCTTCGTCATCTTCAATTTCTTCGGCGTCGCCCGATAGAATCAGATTCATTTGCTTCTGATAGTCTTTCCGCCGTGAAGTATCCAAGTCGTTGACAGCAAAGCGGTAGTATTTCCACGTACTACTTTGAAACTTGGTTTCCCCAGAGACATGTGTGAGAATGCCCGCGCGCATCAAGCACGAGGCCAGCAAAATCGCTTCTTCCCCCGTGGAGCAAGTCACGCCACCGGCCATGGGGCGGTTTGGGCCATGGCAAAGCATCCACTCGGTGGCTTCCTTGCCCGTAATCACACACGGATGCGGTTTGAGATACAAAGACCGGTCTTTACTGGGCACTTCTTTCCGCATTTGTTCTGCGCACGACCACAATTGCCACAGTGACGGTTCGCGCATAATGCGGCTCGAAATGCGGATCTTGCCTTGCACTTTCTTCATTTTGCCCCCTGGGCGCAACTGCAAATCGTACCATGCGACCCGTTCTTCACCCGACGTATTCAACTCCTCGAGGCTGAGCAACAAACGGCCGAGATCGTCCGAGTCCACGCGGCCTTTGTCTTTGCATTTCACCAACACATATTTAGCACGCGCCAAGTTCACTTGGGTGCCAAACGTATACTCTTCGGCTGCAGCCGCTGCCCCAATGCCCAGTGGCTGGTGGCTTTCAATCCTGCTCTCCATGGACTTGAGCACAGCCGATTTGAGCGGGCTCCAGACCGGGGAGGCGTGCTTGATCGCTGGCGTGCGTTGCTTTTCGCCTTTAATTTCGCGCATGTTGCCGTCTAATAACACGAGTGTGCAGTACACGTTCCGCGCACGGCTGCCAAAATCGGGCGGGAGAAGGTCCCGTGCTTCGATGGGTGTGAGCTTGAGCAGGTAGCGCCGCTTGGACTTGAATTGGATCTTGGCGCCCGCGCTGACGCCGCCGCCGCCGCTGCGGTCTGATGACATGGAGTTCGCCTTGCTTTTGCGGCGAGGTTGCTCTGGAAAGGGGGGGAAATCACGAAAGACGCCAACAACAAAAACAACAACAAGAAAAATCCACCAACACCAACGAAGAGAAACGGATGCCAGCAAAACCGAACACAAGCACGACGGTTAGGAATCTGGATGTTGGCAAGAGAAATAATTGGTGGTCAAAATGGAAGACGTACCGGATGACCCTTGCATTATGACTACGGTGATAATGCACGGATGGGGAGGAAATCGAAAATCAGCCAACGAGGACAAGCCGACTATCACCCTAATGCAGCGTGACTGTCGATGGAATACAAAGCCGTGTGATGCCGATAATGTACAGGCAAGTACGAGGTGTCGCACAACAAACTTCTTGCAGGATTGCAGGCGTCACTGACGGCGGTGGTGGACGACGCGTGCACTTTATTGTTTCGTGTTCGCAAGAGGGAACTTCGCGCATCAGAAGAAAAGCGGGACAATCGAAATCGGCGGACTGGATAAAATCGAGGTTTTATAGGCTGGCGAGATCAGATTGCCCCACCCCTCTTCCCAACTGTCCCTTCATTCACAGTCTCCCTCATGAAAGTGACAGGTCTGCCTTGTGTTTGTTGCCTTGTTGTGTGAACCCAACTCTCCCATCCAGGACGTGCGCAAGTGAGAGGCGCCAATGTTGCACGAAGGTCGCTATAATCGTGGTACGCGAGGTGAGCAGCGGATAGTTGTCTGAAGCGTCAACCCAGTCGGCAATTTCCAGAAGCCAACACCAACTTTTTGGCCCAACAAATCAGAGCTGAACAAGAACCAACGTTGGTCAGTCTCGAGTGTGCCAACACCAACATTTGCGGCACCCAACATTGGTCCAGCAGAAGCAAGCAAGCCACGCCATGATGCCACGTTCCGGTGGAGGGGCAAATTCCCAATGGATCCCTTTACGCGATGATTACTTTGACACGCCTCTGTTGTCGAGCAAGGAGAGTGCGTACTTGGTGCGCAAGTCGTGCGAGGCTGCGCAAGAAGTCGTCGAGCGCGCGCGGTCTTCGGGCGGTCCGATCCAATGGCGCCATGTTGAAAAATACAACGACGTGCAGCTGTACGCGGGTTTTGCGCGCGGCACGTACAGCGCTGAGCCAACCAGCATGTGCGGCGTCACCAGCGTTCCTGGCACGATCAAAGAAGTCGCTGCTTTGTTTGATTTGCCGACCACACGCGCCATGAAAGAGTTCAGCCGCAGCCACCGCGATTTGTTCTTTGACTCGGTCGTTTTGTACACGCTGAGTCCGCGCACAAAGGAAAAGCCACTCCACCAAGTCACCGCCAAGTGGGTCGCCACACGGTGCCCAAAGGGTATCGATGACCGCGATTATTGCTTTTTGGAATGCCAAGATAAGTTTATCGATTCCACGGGCCGCAAAGGATGGGTGCTTTGTCTCCACTCGATCAAACTGCCCGGTTGCGAAGACTTGTCACGGGAGTTTGGCTTTGTGCGTGGCAGTTTCTACCACTCGGGCATCGTCGTCGTCGAGTCCGACAAGCCCGGGTACGTGGATATCATCCATATGCTTCAAATCAACTTCAAAAACAACACCAAGATGCCGCAATCGTACTTACGCGAACGCGTCGCGTGGATCGCGACACTGAAGAAAATCTTGCGCACCAAGCGGCTCAATGAGCAACGGTACTTGAGCGACTTGGAGCTTGTGCCCAAGAAATACCGATCGCGGTGTAACGTCTGCCAAGACAGTTTCAGTTTGCTTCTCTTGCGCAAGATGAACTGCCGCAAGTGTGGCGAAGTCGTTTGTGGCGCCTGCAGCAAAGAGTTTGATGTGACCAACGCCAAGTTCTTGGAGACGGTCAAGCTTCGCATTTGTATGCATTGCTACCAAATGGTCGCCTCGGGGCAGGGACAAAATGGAGCGATCATGGACCCGCCGCGCCAGTCGACGTCGCTCAGTTTACTTGGCTACCACGAGGATAACTTGCGCGCTTCGATCATCACGACGACGCAAGGGGACGACGGAAATGGCACGCAACAGCCCACCCCAACAACGAGCAACCGAGCGCCGCCACCACCGACCAAGATCTTCTTGCAGACCATGCGTCAACACCAAGCGGAACGGCGATCGAGGCACTCGAGAGCGACGGAGCACCGCGGCCATCCGAGGGGTGTCGGTCCGCAACCGCCCATAAATGGAGATCATCCAGCGAGGCGAGGGCATCCCAGCCGGGTATCCACTCGAACTGGACCGCCCGGCAGCGCGCCAAGTGGGCGTGGTGGTGGATACGATGCACGCAGCCTCTTTGACGGCCCTCGTGGTGGCCCTGGCCAGGACCAACAGCCATACACACCGGGGGCAGAACCACCGGCGTCGCTCTTTGATCGTCACTACACGCGTGACGACGACATGACGAATGGTGACTACGAAATGCGAGTCACGGAAGCAAGTGGCAAGAGCGACCGCCAGACGATCGCATTCTCGAGTCCACAGCAGCGGTCCAAGCAAAAGTCCAACAACACGACGAGAGACTCTCGTGGCGCGTTCAAGATCCCACACTCGCTGTACGACTACAGCGCCCTCGACCCAGAAGCCGCGGCACCGCCTCCACCGTCCAGTCCAGCGTCGCAACGCGAACGGAAAGACTCGGAAAGCTCCGTGTCCTCGGCCGGCTCGATCGACATTGACATCTACCAAACAGGTGCTGCAAACGCTGATGGAACTCCTGCCAAAGAAGCCGCTCCGACAGCAAAACAGCAAGGAAAGAAACCACAAACAAACGGTGGGCATGATGACTCAGAGGGCTCCGTGGGCTCGGACGGTGACGACGACGAGGTGCCATCGTTCCAACCGCGAGTCATGAAGCCATTTCGCAAACAATATTCGGACGATGAAGAGGAAGAAACCAAGTCCCATGAGTTTGAATCGACACCTGCGTTACCGCCGCCATCACCGTCGGACGGTTTCAGCGCGATGGATGACGCGCTCATGCTGCAAAGCTCGCGGTCCATGGACTTGCCATTCAAGCGGCGCATCTCCAATATGTCGGATATGTCGCAGAATACCACGGACTGTGATACCAACTACCTTGACTCGGAGATGCGCAAATTCCACGGTCAGCCATTCTACATGCGTGGCGCTGGCGGAGATCCGAGGTCAACCATTGATCTCACGCGCGTAAATGACAGCTTCATGCAAAGCCCCGCAACGTCGTCCGAGAGCGCGTCGCTTCTGCATGGCGAGGACGAAAACAGTATCAGCCCAGCTGCCGCTGGTGGCGCGTTTCTCAGTGCCCATCGCGAAGAACCAGTCGCTCGTGGGCAGCCCCCAACAATGACAGCCGCAGCGGCTCGTGGACGGGCGCCAACGGTGACATCTCCGACGGCTCGTGGACGGGCCCAAACGATGACCTCCCCTGACAAGCCCACCACGGGGGTTCCTCGCCCACCGCTGTATGGGCGTCCAAAGAAGAAGGAAGCGGATGCAAGCTCTCAAGCGACAGGCAATGGCACGAGCAAGGCAGATGTATCTGACGCACCGCCACCGAACCGAGCGACCAGTGAGCTGTCCAATGGGAGCCATCTCCTCAATTCGTTTGATGTCCAAGCCAGTATGCTGTCCAATGTGCCATCGGCAGAGTTCCATCAAGATCTCACGTTCCAAGATGACGAAGACCACGAAAACGCTGAGCCAACGCAAATGCGTGCTCCACCACCGCCTCCACCACCGGCTCCAACGTACGTGCCATCGCGATTCCAGAGTCGTGATTCACTGGACACACAGGAGCCAGAGAAGGAGAAGGAGGCGGTCGCTGTGCCTGAAGAATCCGAGCCACAACAGCAGCCACAACAGCAGAGGCAGCATAAGCAGGAACTGAAGCCAACGACGCCCTTGAGCAGCGAGGACAAGTTTCGAATCCACCAGATTGAGACCCAGCTGGCGCTCGCGGGTCTTGCGGCAGCGGCCACCAATCAGTTCGACGACAGCGAAGACGACAGTGATGCGGTCGACGAAGACGATGTCGATTTTGAGGAGCTTCTTCGTGAACCGCTGTCCAATCAACACACACACCACGATAACCATGGCGGCCGCATGACGGGCAATGGCTTGCCACTGCCACCAGATCTGTCACGAACCGACACGTTCAACCTGTCTCGTGTATCGTCCGACTTTGGCGATTTCCACGACAGCTCGGATGACAGTGAAGGCGAATCCCAACAGAACCAGGATTTGCTTTCCGCGCGTCAAATGTTTCGCAAGTTTGGAAGCACGAAAAACCTTTCCAAGATCGTCCATGGCGTGGACCAAAACCCAAAATTCCAACGCACTTTTGACCAAATCCAAGAGAGTATCAACATGTTGAGTGACTCGGAGAGTGAGAATGGGGTCGATTGGAATGATGAAGCCGTACCCACGCAGCGAGTTTGAGAGAGAGGAGAGAATAAGAGGGAGCATGGAAAATGAACGGAGTCGTGGATGTAGAGATTTGATTTGATTTTTTTAAGTATGTACTTTTTACGGGAGATATGCAGTTGTTTTTTTTCGGTATGATTTGGAGGATCCTGAAACGTGACATACGAAACTGGTCGATTCTGTTTTACGCTTTATTGGTGCTCGTTTACACTACTTTTCATGTTTTAGAACAATATGCAGACAACTCAAGTGGAGGCAGACACGACTTGGAACAGCGACGAGGCCACGCGCGCAATCAGTAGTAGTTGTTGTACCCGTACTGGTTACCGTAG